>PVJH01001195.1:0-226605 GCA_004026705.1 Nesogale talazaci | reverse complement strand
TTCACCCCCTTTCCTCTTCAGTCTCCAACATTAGGAAGTCATTTCACTGTAATAACAATAATGATGTTAATCATTGGTTAGATTCCATTTAGAACCAAGAACATTGCTCATAGTTTTGCCACTTTCTTTATTGCCGCTGTAGAATTGCATTTGAGGGATCTAATGCTCAGATTAATAAGTGAAAGATGCAATATTTTTGTGTTTTGGGGTTATAGGAGCTGAAATGACTCCTATTTTAATATAAATTGATAATATAATAATGCATAGTACTACTAAGAGTTGAATCTTGGGTGGGAGATGATAAAGAATTACTCACAACACACAATTGAGGCCATAATTCATTACAGAAATATTTTTAGTGTGCAGTATACTATAGCTGCAAGAGGCAGAGAAACAATCATACAACTAGCTGTTAAGCCGAGTGCTTTGTTCTTCATCAGCTAGTTTCCACAAATATCTGCTTGCTCATTCAATTCAGTACCTTTTGCCTTTAAAAATTAAAATCTTATAGGATTAACTTGAAAAAATGAAACTATGATGTACAGCTTGTTTAATTGGCTAAAAGGGAATTGAAAAAGAAGTCAATACATTTCCAAATTCAATTGAATAATAAACAGACAGTTCACTTACATCATTGATGAAAAAGTGAATAAATCCTTACATTCTTCCATTTTAACAATCACATTTCATGAATCAATGCTTAATTTTCAATACATGCATATATTTCAATAAATTCAAGTTAGTTTTTAGCATTCTGTTGGTTTGTTTTTATATTGGCTTTTGATTCTTAGTAAAATAATACAGGAAAATTAAGTATGCTACACCAAAAATTCTTAAACAAATAAAACATTTGTGTGTCTCTATATGTACATGTGTAAATGTGTATGTGTCTTTGCAAGGTTTCATTTTATGGGGACATTCAAGCACATAATCATGAACAAATGTATGATAGTCTGTGTATGTGTGCATGCATTTTTATAGCCTAGGCAAATGAAGCATGCCTTCAATTAGAAACTTCTGAAAATGCACTGTGATAACCTACTGAGAATGGAATTGCTTTTCTTCACAGCATCACACCCACCTCTCTTCAGAAGCCCATAGTAGAGAGTATAAGTGTTGGGAGTGCAATATGCTCTTCTTGAATCATTTTAGTTCATTAAATGCATTTTGTACTTCAAATATAATTCTTAAGATTATACTTTCAATATCTCAAAACACTCCCATGCTACTTGCAGAGCTCTATATATGGAATGAGTGAATTTCAAGTCTTCAAATGCCACTGTTGCACCAATGAATACGGGAAACTTTAAATTTTCTGGAAACACCTGAAACAGTTGACGCCTCAATTCCCTGTTTCTCCAATTGCATGTTTGATTATTTTGTTCCAGTATATACATTTAATGTTCTATTTCCTTAAGCAAAACAATCAGGCAACCTGTTGTTGATAGCAAAATAAATATATTTTCAGGAAAAGAGGAACAGAGGCATTCCTGCATTTTAAGATATATTTATTATATAACAAAATCAATTCCACACTCAATACTTAAAATAAGTCCATTTTCCTAAACAGTAATTAGGTAACTATATTAAAGTATTTCCTAGAAAGATATTTGCACAAACACCATTGTTTCAGTCAAAACAATTTTGTCTACTCAGCAAAATGTTCTAGGTTCTTTTTTTGCTTGTTTGTTTTTTAGAACGTAAGAAAACACCCTGAATCCAAGGTCCTATGGGAAAATGAAACCAGAGGAAGTACAGCAGGGGTTTGAGCCTCAGGGTCATTTCAGATCCAAGAACTGAAGTGCATCTTGTTTTTTCGTAAATCTGTAGGCTCAGATCTGACCCATAGCGATCCTAGTAAGAGAATGAAACACCACCAGGTTCTATACCAGAGTCACCACTGTTAGTAAGTTTGAGCCCATTGCTGCAACCTGTCTGTCAGTACATCTTTCTACAGGCCCCCTTAGCTTTGCCAAGCTTGATGCTCTTTCCAGGGTTGGTCTCTTCTGATAGCATGTCTAAAGTATATAAGACAGCACCTTGCCACCTTCGCCTCTGAGCCTCATTCTGAATATACTTCTTCCAAGACACAAATGTTTGTTCTTTAGAGACAAACGGTACTTTCAACACTCGGTAACAGCTCCATAATACAAATTCCTCGACTCTTCTTGGATTGTCCATATTGATGTGCCACATTTACATACAAAAGAGGCATCCAAATCAAGACACAGGTGGTCCTTCTAAGTAGGATATTTAATCATTATTTTCATTTGCTGAAGCTAAAAATGCTAACACGACAAACTAGAGAATTATTATAAAAAGATATACACATCATGATCAGGTAAGTTCTCTTTCCAAGTGAGCAGGTTATACATATTAAGTGATTATAATAAAGATCCATCACTCACATAGCTTTCATGCTGCTGTGATTTGAGTAGCTATGTTGCAGAACAAAACTGTGACTTAGGAATGACCAGGTACTGTTCTTGGGGAACTTGAAAGAGGTAAATTTTATTAGCTGCCTACCCAGAAGAACTAGCATTCCAGATGATCTGGGACAATAATGGTGTATGAGACAAGCTTCTATACTTTATCTACAAACACTCAGCCACAAATGGTTAAAAAATATCTTCATATTTTCCTTTGAGTTTCATTATATGTCAAATACCAGCAGGTTTACCCATGTTGAATAGGTCTCATCATAAATTTTCAGAAAACCAAGGACTGCAAATACAACTTGGAAATTTATTTTGGGGAGAATGGGGTGGGGGTGGGGTGAAGCCATTGGAAAACTTATCAATAACATTGGCATGTTCTAGGATTCTGTACCAAAAATAAATGGTTGAAATTCAACCGTTTTAGGAGGTTGATAAAAACCAATGATATTGAAGTTCAAGTGACATTAAAGTGAATTGGTAAAATGGGCTGAGCCCCGGTGGTGTAAGTGGTTGAATGTGGGACTGCGCCCCGTGGGCTTGGTGCTTCAAATCCAGCGGCGGCTCTCAGGAGCAATGCTGGGTAGCTCCCACAAGAGGGCAGTGATGCCCCCCCAAAAAACAAAACAAAACAAACAAACGAAAAAACAAAGTGAACTGGTAAAGCAAAACACAAACTGGTTCTAGTATGGATGGAATATCAACCGATGACTTTTAACACAGAAATGCAATATGGAAGAGTTCACATGATTATGATAAAAATTTTGGAAGATACCTCCCTGCCAAATGAATATGAAAAGATCATTATTCATGTACTTTTCAAAGTCAAGATATACAAAAGCATGCACAATTTTTAGTCATTAATAACATACATGATTAAAATTTTGTTGAAAGTAATTCAAAAACTGCGTAGCAGTACATTGATAGGAAACATCTTTAAAATCAAGCCAGATTAAGAAGAGGATGTGAATCAAGGGGTATCATTATTGACGTCAGATCAATTGTAGATGAAAAGTATACTAAAATAGGGTACCTATTTGTCATTGACTATAAAAAAGCATTTGATTGTGCATATCATAAACTGTGGAAACATTGCAAAGAATGGGATTTCCAGAACACACACACACACATACATACATACATATATATATATACACACACACATATATACATATATATAGTGTTAGTATAGGTAGACTAGAGAAATTCATCTATGTATATGAGAATTTTATATAAAGGATGATTGTACATTAAGAAAACATCTCAACCCAGTACAGCCCAAGTCCATGAGTCCAATATAAGGCCATATGTCTGATACCAATCTACAAAGTCCCCCTCACACTTATGAAATCCATTCGACGAAGCTGAATGCAGAACACAGGCCAGTGGGGAGAAAGTCATTGTAAACATCTCAGTGCTGGCAGACATCTCCACCTGACTTCTCCATGTCAAGGGTTCTGACTGCATCAGGGTAAGTCCATGTGACTTATGCAGCTCCAAGGGCTGGATCAGGGCCAAGTGGCTTCTCTTCAGGGATGCCTCACAAGAAGTGAGTAGAGAGAGAGAAGTGTCTCCTGCCTCCAAGGAGGAAAAATCAAAATTCTCAGGAGAAGACCATGCCCACACAGAGGCTTCATTGGCAATGACCTGACTGACATACTAGACTTGATCCCACTACTCTTAATCCTCTCAAGGCTTAAATTGATTCTGGATTATGTAACTATCATAGTAGTCCACATTCAGTCATTTGAACAGGACCAGGAAATTCATTATGGTGTAAAATTAGGAAATGTATGTGCGGCATTGTTGCCTTCACCATACAAAAATAGACTAGATAAAGGAGAGATCATCAGGTTTTGAGGAAGACTCATTAGCAAGTTTGAAGATGGCACAGCCTTAGTGCAGAAAACGGAATTGAACACATTGCTAGAGATCATAAGCTGCAATACTAGTTTGGATTTCACTTTTATGTAAGTAAAAATCCTCACACCTGGTCCAATAAATATCAGGTTAAATAGAGAAAAGATTGAATTTGTCTACTCCCACCAAGGAAATGATGCCACACATGCAAAAAATAAGCTGGTCTTCCCACAGCCTAGGTTTAAGGACTGAACTTGTCAAGGATTTCATTTTACTCTGATCTACAATGAATGCTCATGGAAGCAATGATCAGGAAATAAATGAACCATGGCATTGGGTACATCTACTGGGAATGATCTCAAAAGTTACAAAGTAAAAGCTGTTCCTTTGATGAATAAAAGATGCCTGACCCAAGCCATGATATTTTAAGTTCCCTCATATACACAGGAAAGCTTTACAATGAATAAAGAAAATTAAAGATGAAAGCAGTGTTTTTGAATTATGGGTGTCAATGAAGATTATTAAATACTGTACAACTGACTGCAAGAAAAATACACAAATCTGTCAGGACAAGTACAGCCAGATAACCCTTAGAAGTGAGGATCACTGAGACTAAGTCTCACATCCTGGCTTTGTCCACAGAAAGGGCCAGGTTCTGGAAAAAGGTGGGCTATGCAGACTAGGGATTTAAGAAAAAAAAAGAAGGCCATCAATAAGATGAATCTATAGTATAACTGTAGAAATAGCCTCAAACATAGGGATAGGGAGGATAGCATGGTTTCAGGCTGTGTTTCATTCTGTGGTACACAGGGCTACTATGTGCTGGAATCTACTGACAGCACCCAAGAGTAACAACAAATATCAAAGATACAAGACACATGGTTAATATACAAAAACCAAGTACTTTCTTAGGTATCAAGAACGATCCACTGCAGTTGCAAATTATAATCATAAGAAAATACTATGAATTTACCTCTAATTGAATATTTAGGTATATATCAATCTAGTAAAATATATACCAGAACTAATTGAGGAAGCTTTCAAAGTAGATGAGAGAAGTTTTTCATGTTTATTATTAAGTTGTTCATACTTCCACATTCAATCAAGAAATTCAAAATTATCTTTTAAACATTCTAGCCAGTAATATTTCAGATATAGCTAAACCATTCTATTTAAAATGCAAGTCTCAGAATAGTCAACCAAATAACAAAGATTAGTCAGAACAATTATACTATTAAATTTCAAGATTTGCTCATATGTTACAATGTGATAACATAGATAAGTATATCAATGGAATAGAATGAAGATATGTGTAATAGATACCCTAAGTCATAAACTTGTCTTTAAGAAAGGTGTACAGAGAATTCAGTGGAGGATGGAAGGTGGGAAAACAGAATATTCCTTGGGGGAAAGAGAGAAAAGCATCCATCGTTGTAAGTTTATATTTCCTGTAATAAGGCACGGTGTGAAGGTGTTTTATTTTGGACTGTGTTCCCCCTCCTCCTTCAAATATGTTTTATCTTGGCTAAGCCATGATTCTGAGTGTTTCCATAGTTATGTAATAAGATCATTTTCCCCATGATATCATCTCAAATAATCAGCCAGGGACACTGTAAAGACACTAGCGTGAGATTCAACACCCTTAATCAAGTCACTGCCTTGGTTGGATAAAAGTGAAGTTTTCCTAGAAGTAGTAGCTTGCATTACACTTTATTCTGTAAGAGATAAAAAAAGAAAAACATGCAGAGAACCTCCAAGAAAGAAGAGCAAGCAATGAAGTGAATCTCTCTTTCCTGGAATCCCTTTGCTGAAGACTTTCTAGACCACGACTAAGATTGATGCAAAGACACATGAAGTTCCAGGGTCACCAGGCTCACAGGTGCAGAAAAGAATAGACAGTCTTCCTCCCAAAGTGAGAGGGAGGGAGAACACTTCTCCTAAAGCAATTGCCCAGAGAACGTTTCCCCTAAAAGTGGTGCCTTTTATTCAGACTTCTGTTCTCCTAAAGAATGAGTGGATTTCTCTCTGTGTTAATGCCATCTATTTCAGTATGTCTGTTTTTCAAGTACTATATAACTAAGACAGGAGATGTTGATGAGAAAATTGAAAAGTCTCATCAGAAAGAAATAGTATTCTGAAGAAAAATATACTTGTATTTTTCTCTTTTAGAGTTTTATGAGCTAAACACTGAATTCCTTTTTGAAATCATTTCCTTTCATTATATATAAATGTTAGAATAAGTGAGAGTCCGTTAGAACATATCTGACATCTTCCAAGAAATGGGAGAGATAGATAGATGTATAAAATAAGCTACTTGGCAGCCCATAAAAGGGGTTTGTTTTTCACAAAGTATCCCAAACAGGAGGCATGGTTTCTGACATCTAGTCTTTTAAATGTCTTTCTCTCTTGAAAAAAAACAAACAACTGAACAGCCAAATGTGGAAAAGAGGAAATTGGGTACCTCGAAATGGTTCTTTTAAGAGCTTTTATCTAGCTTCCAAAAAGATTTGTTTGTTTCTAAGTGATTTATTTTGTTATTATCACGTCTCAGATGCACTAGGAAGAAAGAAGACAATTTTTGTAGGCTAAAACTGTAGTAAATCAGCTATCCTCCATGCAATTCTGTTCTAAAGATTTATTTCATTTTCTTATAATTGATACGAGTCAAGGAGACAACTATAGGAGACCACTTTTGATTCTGCATGAGCACAAAGGCCAATAACTTAAGACTCACGTATTCTTAGAGTAAATCGCTTATTTAATATCTCTTGGTGTGAAATGCTGTCTTCCTGAAGATTAGATCTGTCAACATGCAACACCATGCAGAATACAACACAACCCTAAAAGCTTGGTGTCAACCAAAATATTAGAAGAAGCAAGCATTTTAGAAAGTATGTTTTGTACTTTATTCTTTTGGTACACTGGACAGGCAAAATATAGAGGAGAAATTGTTATTTTTCTGAGATAATCTGTTTAAAGCATTTTTGAGATAGCTCAATTTTTGTAGCAGAACTACAGCCGACTCTTATTCTGACAGTAATATTGTCTTTGTCAGGTACCCATCTACTTCATGTGGTTACAAAGCATTTAACTTTTTGGTTAAAAACAAATGTACTGTATCTGATAGTACACAGTGTCATACAGAGAACAGTTAAAGTTGATGGGAAATAGCACCCAGAATAATTCTAACAGTAAAGCCTATAATACATTTGTGCAATACTTGGAATAAGAGTATAATTTCTTATGCCAAAGGTGTTAAAGTCTGTTTAGCAGGTAAAGTAATAGAGGACATGCTTGTGAGTCTGTAATCTAGTGTGTCTAGAAAAACAGTCATTGTTACTTTCTTAATATCTAGAAATATAGTTCTGATGAGTATTTTGGAAATATGAGGTTTATTATAAAATTTAGATCAAATGCAACCTAGAGACTTTGGAGAAATTAAATTGTGGAAGAGATAAAGTGGTAGAACAAAGTAAAATAACCCACCTACATGTATTATGTGGACAAATTCAGTTTTGAAGAAATACCAAGTAGTAAAAAATTCTGGTTAGTGAAGTAGACTACAAAATAAGAGTTCCTGGAGAAAGCTATGAAAGCTATAATTTCATTGGCATAATCACTAACTCACCGGACCTCAATCCCATACCTGGTGATATGCTGGGACTTGCTGTTGGTAAACAGGGTACTGTAGTTATGAAGACATGACAGACATGGAATAAAGGGGAATTAGGACAAACTGAATCCCATCCTTGTTCATCACAAATATGGTAGTCACTAAAGTTGGTGGTCTCTATTTCTCTGTCATTTTCTAAATTTTACAAAAGTTCTTCTTGTGGCCAACATTAAACAAGAACCATCAGGAGATTAAGATAAAACAGTTTTCAGTTTTACATGTTCTACAAACATCTAGAAAGCATACCGATACATAGAAGGGTAGCAGTCATGTGCTTTTGTTAATTTTATGATTGAAATATAAGGGTGGAGTCTAGCCTATTAATTTGGAAATAGCCATTGAGTAGCCAATGAGGCCTCTACGTGGGCATGGCTTTCTCCTGAGACTTCTGGGAAATCTCACTTGTGAAGATGAGCAGCTATCTTATACAGTTTTTGGGAGTTAGTGTGAGAGGCGATGCATCACGGAAAAGACAAGATGACAGCGTCCGAGAAGCTGGTGGAGTCGGCGGAGAAACCACACAGCTTTGTCCTGATGGAGCCAGACCTCTTAATCTGGAGCAGCATACTGTTGATGGACCCTGAGCCCTGGAAGTGAGGAGCCAGCGCCAGAATTCTGCATCCATTGACCTGTGACTTCGTGAGTCAGAAGGAGACTTTGTAGACTGATTTCGGGCATATGGGTTAATATAAGACTTATGACTTTGTACTGGATTGGATTGGGATGTCTTCTTAGTGTCACATTCCTTTTGTATATAAACCCTTTCCTTATATCCATATGCGTGTCTATGAAATTTGTTCCTCTAGTCTACCCAGACTAACACAGAATGTAAGTTACTGAATTTATGTAGACAGGAATACACTATTGGAAAAATGTAAGCCATAAGTTATTCCTATTTAATTTCATTATTTTACATGTAATGTTAAACATCTGGTACTTCTCTGCAGAATGAAGCTTGTCTGCACCCTATTATTTCTGCTTGATTAAATTATAAATTTCTTGAGGGCAGACTATTTACCTGTGTATTTATCCCCTTGATTCCTATGTTGTAAGTACTCAGTCTTCTGAGTGACACATAGATTATTTATTAAATACTCAACTTTACAAAATTTCATAATTTATATTAACCTTCAAGCTTGATGAAAAACTTTACCTGAAAAGGTACACTTGATTTAATGAATAAGAATTGTTTGTGACCAGTATTTCAAAGAGTTTGTGGTGGTATAGTAGTTATTTGCTGGACCATGATTCAGATGGTTGGCCGTTCAAACTAACAGCAGCCCTGTAGGAACAAAACTGGACATTATACTCCTGTAAACAGTTACAAAGTCAGAACCCCATAGGAGACCACTATGAATCAGTACTGACTATAGGGCAGTGATGGAGCTTTGCAAATGATGACACAAACCATGTTCTAATCTATTGTATGACACTTTTTAAATTCACTATAAGAAAAAATAACTTAGGAAAACATTTATCTGGAAAGCTAAAATCCAATTAATCTAACATTTCAAATGGAATTTCAAAGGTATCATAGTTTCTTTGTAAAATCTAATTTCCAAAAAAAAATAAGACTTATCAAAATAACATTGTTAATTCACCCAATATCTTAGTGTTGGAGCTATTTTATATATCTGTAGAATGAAAATGAATCACCAGAACTGAGCTTCTGTATAATACAGTTAACATTCAATAATAATCTTAGAAGAAAATTAAAAGCTATAGAATGTGCAATTATTGGTATGAAAATATAGAGTTGTATCCTAGACATTAAAGAGTGAAAATTGACTTAGAGTGGATACTGTTCCTTAGTGCTATTTAAACCAAAGATTATTTCTTTATTTATTTTTCTAGAGACACCATCTTGGAAATGCTTGCTATAATTTATAAGGAAAAAAGGGGCTCAAGAATAAAGTGGAAATTTTGGAATAGCCCTAATAATACAGACTGGATTAAAAAAATGTTATGAACCCTAAATCCAGACATGGATAGATGTCATTCCATTTAGGAATCAGACTTGCTTTGTTATGTTCATGGCACCCTCTTAGTGCCATGGTAGGATAGTGACTATGAGTTGGGCATCCTTCCATACGATTGCTAGCTCTAAGCCACCAGCAGCTGTGTGGAAGAAAGACTTGAGTCGTCTATTCCCTTCACCAATTACTATCTGGGGAACCTTCAGGTAATCTCTACGAGTCAGCATTGTTTCCATGCCACTGAGGTTGGAAATAAAGTTGGTCAAGTTGCGTTGATACTATTTTTGTTGTTAGCTTCCATCCAGTTCAGTCTGAATCAGAGCCATCTCACATACAACAGGGCAAAACATTATCTGGTGCTGATCGCTGATTGTTGTTTTTATGTTTGAGTCCATGGATACAGACAGGGGTCAATCCGGATGTCTTGTCAAAGATCTTCATCTTGTTAAAGGTCTTTGTCTTTTTTTCGATGCCATGGTATTTTACCAAGCGTGGTATATTTCTCCACGGACTGGTCGCTCTTGACACCATGTCCAAATTATGTGGGAAGTCTCACTGTCCTTACCCCTAAGAAGCACTCTGGCAATACTTCTTCTGAGATTTGTCTGTTCTTATAGAAGTCCATGATTCTTTAGGAATTCTTCACTAACTCCATAATTAAAATGCATTGATTTTTCTTGTATATTCCTTATTCAATGTCCAAATTTCACATACAAATGAAACCACTGAAAATATCATGGCTTGAGCCAGGCACACCTTAATACTCAAAGTAACAGCATTGCTTTTCAACACTTTAAAGAGGTCTTATGCAGCACATATACCCAATGCAATGTGACCTTTGATCCTTTGAATGCTGTTTCCACAAGCAGTCATTGCAGATCAAAGTAAGACAAAATCCATTACAATTTCATTTTTTGTTGTTTATCATTACTGATTGGTACAGTAGTGAGGAATTGCTTTTCTTTAAATTGAGTGATAATCTATATAGAAGATTATCTGCCATCTTTGATCTTCATTAACAAGTTCTGCAAATTCTCCTCACTTTCTGTAAGCAAGGTTGTGTTCTCTGTTTATCATCGATTGTGAGTCAAATCATGATGCCAAATTTATTTTCACATAATCCAGCTTCTCTCAGTACTTCACATGCCTATGAGGTAAAAATCATTAAATGTTAAAGGAACAAACAGGCACTGATGCAATGAATCACTGAATAGAGAAAGTTTGATGTCACAAAAAAGAATGCAAATCTACGAAGGAAGAAAACTTGAACAGAGAAGAAATGTCCTCTGAATTCAGAAGAATAAAAATCATTTTCCCTTTAATCAGTCCTCTGAATTGTGACTTTCAGCTCCCTAAACTGTTATAAAGTAAGCATTTTTTTCCAAAGCTTCCCAATTTTGGCATTTTTAACATAGAAGAACTAAAAAATGAACTGAATCCAAAACCAAATCCAAACTCACTGTCATCAATTTAATTCTGACCCACAGGGACTCTCTCTAGGACTTTTGAGATTTTGAACCTTTATGGAACAAGACAGTACTATCTTTCTCCTGAGGAATACTTAGTGGATTTGAACTAATGGGCTATTTGGCTAAATATCTTCTAACCAAACCAAATACCCTCAAATAGATACCAATTGTATTAGGCCAGATTGATAAGAAAAGAAAACCCCAAGACGCTCATTTATGTGTAAGAAAGAGCTTTATATCATAAACTAAGTATGCATCAAGAAAGCATAACTGCTCAGATTAACTGGTCTGTAGTACCTCTTCAGATTCATGCCTCTACAGGCAATGACTTATCATGCAGGAAGATTAGAGACTGCTATGTGCAAAGTATTGTGGATCCAATAGCAATGGATATATCACAGGGATCTAACAGCAGTCAGAGTCAGCCAGCGGGAAGGTGAAGGAAGAGAGAATTGCAGGTTTCAGGAAGGTCACACCCAGAAGAAAGCACCATCAGACTCTGATCTGATCGAAGATTAAACTCCACCCCATACACTTTTATATATCTTTAAGTTGACATGAAATTATGTCACTGTCATACTAATCCATTGTGCTCTAGAGGACAGGTAGAGGTGCCACTGTGAGTTTCTGACACTGTGTTTCCTTACGGGAGTAAAAGCAGTCTTTCTCCCTCAGCGGTTTAGGTGCATGAACTGCTGACGTACAGTTTGCAGTCCAAGCAGAACCACTAAGACAGCCTCCTTCAAAAGCAACTGGGCCTTTTCTGGGAAACGCCAAGTTACTAAGCTTTCAAATCTCCATTTACAGAGTTAGGACAAAATATTACCTACATTCTAAGTGTTAGATGACTAAGCCAAACAATGCTCATAATTTTTAGCATGGTATTTGAAAACGTTAAAGTGCTCAAGATATACTCTCAAGAAATGAAAAAGAAAAAATAGAATAAGTTCATAGGATTTGGGAAAATAAAGACTCAATTACATATTACGTAGGCTTTAGGAAATAATATTTGAGTAAATTAAAATCAGCCAGAGACTATCACGACTTTGGTATTGATTGTAGGACATGTAGAGAAAGGGTATTTTCCATGAAAATCCCACCACCTACAAAGAATAACTAACCAAGCACATAAGGAAAAGGGATTTTCCTAAGGATCAGGCATGTACTAGAATGCTATGGGAAAAACAGAATAAGGACTAGTTATGTCATACTTAGGCATGTATGCCACCTCAAGGTCTGGACGTGTTGAAGTCACATTTAAGCACATGCACTAAGAGCCCTCCAACACGCACACCACCACCTCCAACTCCATAGAGAAGAAGATAATTTGGGGAGGAAGGAGCTGTAAAGTGATGGCACAGCCCCCCCCAGCGCTCTGTCATTCCTTCCTCTCTTTGGGGAGACTGTGCTATGTGTAAAGACACACATTAGAACCACAATAGTCTATCTATAGAAATAAGAACTGAGAAAACACATCTCAAAGCTGAATAGTATTATAAAAACCATTAAAATAATATAACCACAGTTTTAATTAAAAGTAAATATAATTAACATTGAAGTTCAATATGTTAGTATATTTTAACATCTGAAAATACATACAGAGAGTAAAACACTTTCTTAAAATAATTTGGAATTTCAATTTCATCCAAAACATTCATGAGTGGTAAAACAAAATTAATCATAGAGTTAGCTATATCAACATTAATATCTCACATTTTTATCACCCTTTCACAAGTGTGATGTCATTACATTCCATCAGAAAACATGCTGAATGTGCTAAATTTAAAATAATAAACAACACAAAAATAAAATTTTTTTAAATTGACATTTTCTTAAAATATTTAAATAAAGCTCTCTTTTATTTTTCATGAACATCCTGAAAGCATAAGTATCTAGTGCTAAAGATCAAATATTATTTTTGTAAGGTGAAGTGTACTATTTATTAAAATTGTATCACTACTGTTATTGCTGGGCTTATATTCCATATATATATCCCATATATATATATATATATATATTCCATGTATATATATTATATATCTTATCTCATATTTCAATCAATGAGAGAAAGAGAGTATTTTTAGGGATAAAGAATTTAGTCACAGGAAAGAATTAAACTCTTTGGAGCTCTAGGGCCTTATTGATGAAATTGTCCTTTCCTCTTTGTAAAGGGTGTAGAAAAGCCTTAGTAAAGTTTATTTGCTTCTCTCTTTTGAAAGAGTAGTCAGAGTGAACCATAAACTTAACTGGGGCTACGTCATTATGTATTATGTTTTCCCTCAGTCATGTATTAGGTATTTTCACATCACTTTTTGATAAAAAGACTCAATAATAAGAGTAAAATTGCTCTAGTAAATTTTATAAAATGGAGGAACTGGAAGCGGGTGTGTGTGGTCTATTCTCTGAGCTCATAAACACAGAGTTTGGTAGATGAGCTCTCATTAGAGATAGTTTTCCCCAATTTCGTGATAGATGTGACGTCAAATACACAGTCTTCAAACAGAAAAACTGCCTTTCATAAAGGTATCTCATGAAAGATGTCTTCTACTTGCTTTGGGGGCTCACTAGGTCCCGTGAGGCGCCTATCTTCAGGAGAAACCAGATTCTTCTGTCCTTCCCACCCAAAGTATTGCTGACCCCTTCCTTCTGATGCCTTCTTAAGATCCTGATCTTACATTGTCCCCCAGGAATGCTCAGGGACACCCACTGCTCAGCCATTGATTCTAGTGTCTGCCCACTCTATTACTTATGTGTGTGTTGGGGTCTTGCAAGTCTCATGACTATATAAGCCCCTGGAAAAATGCTTCGCTCTATCGATTCTAACATCTGGGAGAGCCTCAAGGTCTTGCTCTCTATTGTCTTTTTCTTTAATCACAGACGCTGCCCCTCAAGACCTCTTCCACTATTGGCCTGGATCCCACAGTAATTCTTCATGTGCCTTTTCTGACACTGTCGCTCTCCTGAAGATGCCATGTTCCCAAATTGAATTTGACACCTGCAGAAAATATCGTCAGTCATTTTATAGATATGTATAAAAGGAAGGCATGCCATTTTGTAGAGTAATTATTTAAGACTAATTCATTTCTAAGTTACCAATTTGCTTGTGTACTGATTTATTAATATGGCAGAAGTTTTGCATTATTTTGTTATCCTTTATTCTTGTTGATATACCTCCTTTAGAATCACTTCATTCAATACACATGCTTATTACATATTAGACTTAAGCAAATGGATTGCAATGTTGACCAGCAAGAGATCTGATTTTTACCTTCATGAAATTTATATTTTCATAAGACAAAATAAGCCTCTGTCCCCAAGTTTATTCTGATGCCTGGTGAACCTACCAGAGAAGAACTATAACATAGGGTTCCCAAGGCTGTCAATCTGACGTCCATGCTGGGTCCTGCAGAGTTTTGGTTAATTCAAAATGGTAGCATTTTGAAAGCAGCCTAGATTTTAACCACTAACATACCTTCATAGAAATGATGAATATATGCAAATAATAATTTAAAAAGCTATACAACAGCAGTGTGTGATTTTGTATGAAAATACTAAAAATGTTAAATGTGATCTAAATTATTGATTGGTTTGATGGAAGACAAGAACAAACCAAGCATTATTTTAAACTCATCTAAAATGTTTTAGTATCACCCAAAGGAAGGTTTGGTTTTGAACGAGCATTTGAGAATACTTTGAGACATACAATACCAGAGAACAAAGAGTGAATCCAAGAAACATGCATGAGCTTTGTGGAGTTTCAGGATGGCATTATAAATTTGAGTATCAAATATACATATATGGTAATTATATGTGTAAATCTTATGATTTTGTCAAAGGTGACAAAACAGAGTGTTAAAACAAGTTTTCATGAGTTAAGGATGAAAGTAATTCCAATCGTGTTTCAGTTAGCCAGAGGAAGATGACACTGTAGAGGTGGATAAGATTGACAATAGAGATAGAAATTTCTTTTTGTTTAGAAAGACAAAGAATTTGATGCTTAATATTACACAATGATGCCTCAATAATAAAAGGAAATTTGAAATATCTTTGCAGTCATCTTCTGAAGTTTTTCTGTCTCATTTTAGGTAACATGTAACATCAGTCAGAACCAGACTGATAATGAATAGGTAAAATCATAGTTTTTAACAACTAGAAAGAAAAGTGAAGTCAGTAGAATGTTGTTTGGTATAGAGTTCATTTTGGCAAGACAAAAAAGCATGAGTAATTTGATGGGGAAATATTTTCAATAACTTAGCTAATATACACATTTATGGTCTTATGGGAGACATTATACTCTCCATTAAAAAGGAGCCTTCACCTTCAAATGTAGCCTTCCAGGAAAGTACAGTAGAGCTATATATACTTATTTTAGTGCGTGATGCCATCATTTCCAAAGGATTACATTTTCAAACGCATTTCTATTAACTACCTAGCAAACAGCTGAAGCAGGAAATAGGAATTCAATCTCCTGAGATTTAAAAAAAAATCTCAGAAAAAGGCACATTCTTTTACATTTGCAATCACTTGGGACTATCGTGTACATAAAAAGAAATGGTCTGTTTTTAAAGCAATAGCTTTTTTAATTTGTTCTTTAGAGTCTCTTTTCTGCTGATGGAAAAAGTGCTGGTATAATAATAAAGTTGGTTCACATTGTGAATCCCTGTTAGGAAAAAAATCCCTCATAGGACTATTTTGTGTAAAAATTAATTAACTAATTAACTAATTAGTACACTATATGAAGGATAATAGCCGTACTGTAAGATGTTTCAGAGAGTTTTCAAATGAAACTTACTTAGTAGTGCAACACACATGCAACGTACTAGGTATGATGTCTTGATGGATTTATTATTTGAATAACAAATACACATATGTCCTACCTGCCACGTTCAAATGTCTAGTTTAGTTGATTTGGGCCACAAGTTAATAATTAGGTTGATGTTTATTAAAAAAATCACAGAATGAGGAAATAAGGACTGAATCTCTATGTTAAAACAGCACCCCTCCCCCAAAAAAAGCATCTTCCAAATACATATTAGAAGTAATTCCAACATTAGAAACATTTCCTTATTAGGATTTCTTAGGCATCAAATGTGTTTGCTACCCTGTCCTCGTGACAAACATCTTTCCAAAACTGAAGAGGAATCCTCACAAGTGCATAATTATAGTGCCTTGGAATCTATATTAGTTGCATTAAAAAGGATCTAAGTAACAGCAGTGTATGCATTGCACTAGTATGCTATCTAGAGATGTCCTTCTCAGGGGCGTAGAATAGATGCAAGAGCATATAGAAACAAACGTGGCCACACATAATCTTAGTCTGGTCTAGGATGGGCAGATTGTCATATTCCTTTGTACTTTATAGGCAAAGTAAGCCTCTCCATCAAGTTCAGAGTTAATGAACAGGAGAGTTCCCTCACACTGTGGGCATGCCATAACTGAAGCACTCATAGCTATGAGTTTATGTTCACAGTTGTAGGAGTAGAATTGAAGATTTTGCCCCACAGGTAAATAGAGCTTTCTGCTTTCTTAAAGAGTATAGTATTGGACATTGACAGGGACAGTTCTTCCCTGTCATATAAAATATCTATGATAGCAAGGAATTGGGGGTATGATATTGGCAATATTAAATTGTTATGGATTGTATTATCTTTCCCAAAAATGATATATTGAAATATTAGCCCCCAGTACCTAGGACTATGACATTATTTGAAAACCTGGATTAAAACAGATATACTGTTAATTATATCTAATAATAATTAGGTATATCATGAGATCAGGTTGAGATGAAATGGACACTACTGTATTTTCTTACAACTTGTCTGGTCTCCATGTCCATTGTGTCAAATCTATTACTAAGATGGTCTCTAAATTCAGGTGGGGCATACCCATTTCTATTTTGGCTTTCATGGGCTAATTTTCATTTTCAATTTCAAATTGTGGTGATCTGATCTATTGCCAACTTCTGATGGAGCTGATGATATTAAGCTTCCTCAATATGAGCTTGTTTGCACAGATGTAGTTGATTAGTCCCACATTCTATATGGTGAAGTTCACATATATATCCCTTATATTGTTGGGGAAAAAAGTTATTTGCAGTGAATAAGTTTTTGGTTTTACAAAATTCTATCACATGATCTCTCATGTTATCTCTATCACCAAGGTCAAATTCCCCCAAATTTATTCCTACTTTTTGTTTCCAACATACATATTCTAAGGACCAGTAATTATCAATGTATTTTGGCTATATGTTTGATCAATTTTAGACTTTAGAAGTTGGCAATGATCTTCAATTTCTTCATTTTTGGCTTTTGTAGTTAGTTAATAAATTGAATAATAGTAATATTGATGATAATTATTGTATGTGTATGTACATTATCTTACTTATTAGCTTATTAAGAATTTATCTCAGGATACATCTTGAAATGTTCTTTTTCACTATCAATATGATACCATTTCTGTTCAATTTGTCATTCCTGCATATTAGACCATATGTGTGTACTATTCAAAATGTTCAATACTAGCACATTTCAACATGATTTTATGAACTTCTTTTGATTAAAAAAACATTCTGCTTTCCTAAATTCATACTTAGAAACTTGAATATTCTAATTATTGATGTGTCTGCAGCTATTTTGTCCTCATTTTGAATCATTATACATTATTAAATGAAGGTCCTAAGAACTTTAACCCATTTGTGTCAGTAAGATGGAATATATCTTGAGGAGCCAACACTTCCATAATAACAACTTGAATGTCTTTCAACGTGAGGGACTCATCTTTGGGCACTACATTAGATAATTTCTGCTGATACGTTTCTATTGGTCTTTTTCTTTTCTTTTTTTTTTTCAGAAGTAGTATGCCAGGTCTTGTTCCTACTTGTTTTTAGACCGGACATTCCTCTATAATCCCTTCATTATTTGTGACTGCTGATATTTTAAATATTAACTTCATAGCTGAATCTAAAATGCATTTATCCCAGCACAACATGCAAACTGTCACACTATGATAACCCAACAGTGGTGCAGTGCATGATAAAAGGATAAAAAAGAAAAAAAGTCACAGGAGATTTTGACATTTGCTCTTTAATACGGACACTCAAAAATGCCTGGAAGAAAAGATTTATATAAGTTAAGTAGAAATTTCAAAGGACAGATCTAGAAGACAAAATACTATAATGAAATGTTCAAAAACTTGGAGGTAAGAAAACAGAAAAGGAGAATTCAGTACTATTTCTCTAACTGACAGAACTCCAAGGTAAAATTCAAGTGTTGAGTTGAGATATTGGACTGTACTGGTAAAATATTGAAGGAATAAGGCATTGAATGAAGAAGAACGGAATAGAGTCACTATAACAAAAAACAAGTGGTTGCCATTCAACCACTTCAGGCATGAGCACATGATTCGGGACAAGTCCAAGCTGCCTGAAAGGAATTAGTAGAAAACAAGGCTCCATGAATTTATGGCATAGAATTAAAATGTTTTAGCAAGAGGATGTAGCAGGGTACATATCACTGGTGTATGCCGAAAGATTTGGAAGGTAGGTTTATGGGGAAAATAACCAGGAAGGTAGGTATTTATATTCATGTACATATCATGCAAATATTGCAGAAAGTGATGAATGAAAAAAAAAGAGAATAATTCAATACGTAGATAGCAATACATAAATAGGGGATTACCAAAAGTTAAGTCATATTAAGATTTTCATTGAAAAAGGAAAAGAAAAGAAAAACATGAAAATGAGAGAGATATCACTGTTGACAAAAGGTAGATTTTGGCTGGACACTATGTTTACCAAAAATGCTTGAGTGGTGGTCATGTGCTTATGTTAATATCATGATTGAGATATAGGGGTGGAGTCTAGCCTATTAATCTGGAGATAGCTATTGAGTAGCCAATGAGGCCTCTATGTGGGCATGGCTTTCTCCTGAGACTTCTGGGAAATCTCAAGATATTTCCCTCATGGAGATGAGAAGCTATCTCCCCAGTTATTGGGAATGAGTTCTCAGAGATGATGACTTACGGATAAGACAAGCTGGCAGCATCCAAGGAACTGCAGGAGCCAGAGGAGAAGACACATGGCCTTGCCCTGATGGAACCAAACCTCTAAAGCTGGAGAAGCCACATGGAGACCCCTTCCAGCACTGAGTTGCTTCTACCACAACTGGATGCTGTTGATGGACCCTGAGCCCTGGAAATGAGCCATGAAAGGACTGCTGTACCTACTGACCTGTAGCTTTGTGAGTCGGAAGAAGACATTATAGACTGGTATCAGGCATATGGGCTAATATGGGACTTAGGATTTTTAAATGGGATAGGTTGGAATGTTTTCTCAATGTTCCATTCCTTTTGCATATTAACCATTCCATTATATCCATATGCATATCTATGAGTTTGTTTCGCTAGACTACCCAGACTAATACAGCTTGGCAGTTTGTTGGATATACAAAGACATTCTACTGTGTGGATAATAATTCTGTATAATATTTTGAAGTGTCAACAACACTTCATTGGATTCATGTGGAAGCTGTACATAGATCAAAAGACAGTTGTTTGATCACAACAAAGGAAACAGCTCTGAGAACTGTCATGTTATAAGGAGAGACCAGTCCTTGAAGAAAGGGTTAGGGAACTTCAGTGAGATTGATTGTCACAGTGGCTTCCACAGCGCACAGAAACAGGGAGGACTGTGAGAATGCTTCAATACCTAGCAGTGCTTTGTTGTATTTTATTTTGTGTTGCTATGAATTAGAGCTGTCTCAATGGCAACTAACAA
Organism: Nesogale talazaci; assembly: GCA_004026705.1. Taxonomy (NCBI): domain Eukaryota; kingdom Metazoa; phylum Chordata; class Mammalia; order Afrosoricida; family Tenrecidae; genus Nesogale; species Nesogale talazaci. The sequence goes on along the minus strand of PVJH01001195.1, from coordinate 206,419 downwards.
TGTAATGTGATCTATACCTTTATAAAATGAAAAGAAGATGTACATACAAAGGAACACAGAGAAAAGAGCCCTCCGTAAAAGTTGAGTTAGATACTGAAATTACACTGCAATACATCAAGGAATCCCTGATGCTACCAGCAGTCAGTAGCGAGGGGGAATACATTTGGCGATGTTATCTGGTAAGCACTGGGCTGTTCACCACAATGCATTTGGTACAAACTGACCAGCTACCCCAAGAGAGATAAGAGGCTTTCTATTTCCCTACAGATTTCCAATCCCAGAAACCTTGTCTAGGATTTATCCGAGACAGAATCAGCCAAACAGTGGAAGGGGATTCAGTTTTGCTTTTATTTTTGTTTTGATAAACACTTTTAAAAGTACATGACTATGCTATCACCCTGAATTTAGATTTCTAGCCTCCAGAAATACAGAGCAAGGAGGCTGGGTAACAAAATGATAAAAAGTTTGTCTATTTGTTGAAAGATTGGATATTTGAACCCATTCAACTCTCAGAAGAAGAAAGAACTGATGATCACTTCTCATAGAAATTACAACTTTGGAAACTGTACGGTACTGTTTACTGTGTCACATGATTTCACGTTGAGTTGAGATATATTTAAAGGCTTCCAACAGGAATAACATGTCCAGAACTGTAAGAAAATAAATTTATACTGCTTTATGCTGTCAAATTTTGGTACTTTTCTATGACTATTCTAAAACTAAGATGATAGCTACTTCAGTGTCACCTAAATGACAAACATCAGAGCTTGGACCTCATTTTGCTTGAACCCCATTTTTCTGGTGGGTGAATTAAGAGAACTATGTACAGCTGTGAAAGTTTGTCTCCTGCTTGGTTAAAATGCCACAGGAACTGATGTGATGTTGAATACAGCTTACAACACAGCTATGGGAAAGACTCAAGTCTAAGAGTGGTATTCTCATTTCAAAAAAGGTGAAATATAGATTGATGACAAACCCTGTGCTGGATATCCATCAATTCCCCTAATGGACAAAAATGTCAACTTGTAGTGCATTTGGAGTTCATTCCATTAGGTTAGACTGTTCATCAAGCTTTCTATTTAGAGATTTTCAAAAGAATCTACAATAGTATGATTAAAAAAAAAAGACCTGATTTGTGGCAGATGTCAGACTGGTTTTGCCACTGTGACAATGCACTTACTCATGTAACCATCTCAATGTGCCAGTTTGGGTCAAAAAACAGCATGCTCCACATTCCTTACTCACCTGACCACAGTGCATGCAACTTCTTTTTGTTTCTGTGAATGAAGAGGGACATAGAAAGACAGCTATTTGATGGCATAGAAGAGGTGAAAAAAAAAACAACCCCCAAAACACAAGCATGGGAGGTGCTTCCAACCATCCAAACAGATGAGTTTGAAAAATATTTCCAAGTATGAAATTGCATACTTGACAAATGTGCTAAGTACAATGGAGAGTACCTGGAAGGGCATAAAGTTGTTTTGTAAAATTTAAATAGATACAACTTAAATAAAATGAAAAATTTAAATACAGAACTTAAAAAAAATGTTTTAGGGGTGTTCTCTGTACAGGTGTCAGGAGGCATAATGAAGTAGACAATTTCATGAAGAACTTTTAATTGCTTTAAATTTTTAGTGCCAGTTTCACAGATTTAAAAAAAACTATCATAAAATAATATGTTTTCTTTGAATAAACACTTTCTTTTTTGACTGTAGTAATTTTCTTTCCTAATGGTAGATCATCCTGAATTTGTCAAATAGTATATGTAGAACAAATCTGAACACATAATAGCCACACAGATTATTTTTTGATTTTTTGTTTTGCTTTGAAACATTTTATAATAGAGGAGTAATATTTTAAAAGTTAGCATTGTCTATTATTCTTGCAAAATCAATTATATAAAATAAAATAGGGCAGTCTATTGATTGTTTACCCATTTTCTGGAGTAGGCATTTTTGCCATCTCTATAGCTACTATGATTTTAATGTATGTTAGTTTAATATGCAAAAGTGTTTTTCGTAGTTTATCAAAATCACTTCTTATTATGTTCAAATAACTGTGCTATTAATTGCTTTCAAGGAAAATGTAATTGACCTTTGAAGGTTTTCATTAAACTGGACAGTCCACTCAGAAAAATAGTATCTGTGCTTATCCTGTGTACATAAAAAATGAGTTGATATCTTATGAATTTTTATCTGTTATGTTTGATGGCTAGATATATAAAGTTATAGTATATTCTTGAAATAACTGCAATGTTAGGAAAACAGTTATCTTCATACACATAAATGACCTAAAGGTAGAATTGCATACTATCATTTCCAATAATTAACACTAATCGTCTCGGCTTCTGTGTTGTTGATAGGAGCATTCATTACAACTTTGAATTTATAATTTACTAATGAATGCAATGCTCAACACCCTTTTCCATAATAGTGTTTTTCCTTTCATTTTAGTATAAATGTGGTATGGTCAGTAAATTGATATGAAATGACATTCTTAAATCTGAGGTTAATGAGGCTCTAGTAATTACTATCACAGGTATTGATTTCCAAATAAACTAGGAAATATAAAAATTGTATATAATCTAAAACTATTGCATTTTATTTTCCCAGAGAAAATTGGAAAATTAGCTAATTTAAAATAATTTTAATAGTTTTTAGTATTAAAATTTCAAAGATCACTTTAGTTTTTGCTTTTGGGAAATGCATTCTCGAGTGCCTCTGTAATTTAAGTGTCTATTAATATTTGAGTAGTATTAAAATGACTTAATCTAGTATCCTTAAATGTGCTGATTTACCACCTTCATAATGTAACTTTAACAAGGTCCCATGTGATTATGTTATGAAATTCAATCTCTCAACTCTCATCTTTTATGAGTGAACTGAAGAGATTTTCCATCTCTTATCCTTATCATGATGTAAAATACCCTTGCCCAGAGGAAAATCCTGCCTGACAAATCTGTTTATAAATTTAGTAGTTGAAAGTTTCTTTTAAGATACATAGATGTTATCTATATAGAATTAATTACCAAACACATAGATATTTTCTTTATCTACATTCAGAATAGATAGGTTCTGATTTGCTGGTGTGTCCTTCTGACCTGCCTACATTGATTCACTCTTGTTTTTTTTAATAATTGAATTTATTTTTCATTTTATCTTCCTTATCTAAGTTACTACATATGTACATTCAACATTCATAATTGCAGTAAAATATTTATTTATAGCCATTAATAATGATTAACAAAGGCAGCCAGGTAAAACATACTTAATTTTCAATAATAGAAATATCTTAGGTTGCTCAAGCACATTCTTAATTAACAAACATGCAAATTATCAAACAGTTGCCTGCTATTCATCTGACTTTTCAAAATCACAGTGTGGTGAAATAAATACTTTCATATCTCAATTTGGAGCATGAGAGTTCATATCCCCTTTGGGAAGAGCAGACTGTTCTTGTCTTAGTGAGGGAATGTTGTATCTTTTCCCATTCCCAGCAACCATCTGCACAATAGGAGGAAGCACTGCCTGGTCCTAAGCCATCTCGCAATGGGTGCTTGGTTTGAGCTCATTGAAGCAGCAACTCTATCAATCCATCACATTGACAATCCCCATTTTCCTGTTGACCTTTTATTTTGTAAAGTATGTGTGGGAACAAGTCCGGGCATCAACGGAAGTGAGGGAGCCAGAGCCAATTTCAATCGTGCACACAGACTCCGGAGACATGGCCCGATAACTCAGATCTAGTTTTAATGCAGCTTTTACAAGGCTTAAATAGGTTTCATTGACCAATCAGATAACACTTGCTGTTTTCCAAACATTTTCTTTTATGGTCATGAGTTTGCAGCATAATAAATGATTGGCCCACTCTGTGGCCTATGTAAATCAGGTGTAACCAAGTGTTATGTAAATGAGGTGTAGCTGGCTGAACCAGTGGTCCAATCACCTTACAGGATTTTACCATCCAATCATTACAGGATCTTAGCTATTACTATGGGGAAGTTGGAAGCATTCTGATAGGCTGAGTTTCAGAGGTTTAAAGCAGAAGGTTATCAGATGCATGGGCTTTGCATGAGTGAATTCCAGCTAGCTAAGGGCGAGGATACCCAGCAGCTTCAAGACCGCTCCAGAAGATACAGTAGCATCCTGAGCTTTCTGTGCCATTTCCCCAGATCTGTAGGTCCTGTCAAGAATGACCCCACAAGCATCTAAAAATATCAATTAAAATTAATGTGTATACAGGCTTAGGCTTGTGGGGCATGTTGTCTGCTGGCCAGTATGGCCAGACAGCCTGAATGAGAGCCTGACTGGTGACAATGCAACATGCACCTTCCTCTCTAGGTGTGCTGTATCATGAGGGTCACATTGCCAAAGGGCACCTTATGTAGTCTGGGGACAAATTTTTCAGGGAGAGGCAAAGGATGTTGTCTACTGAGTGACTGCCATACAATCTATGACCAGGTTCCCTGGCAGGTAGATAGATCTGTCAGAGGAATGAGGGAAACTGAAAGGAAAATCAAGACAGGACGGGGCACAGAGAGCCAGACCTGTCTGGGGGTCAACCAACGCTTGACTGTTGGTAGGAAATCCAACTTCCAATTCAAGGAATAATGACTGAAAATGCTTTGGGGAATCCTGGTGCGGTGAAGGTGTGTCCCCAGTAGTATGAACCAAAGTGACTACATTGAAACAGGCTTCTGCATGCATTCTGAGCACCCAGGCTGTGTGTCATGGCAGGTTGGGTAGCTGTATCCTGGATCTTCAAGGTGCAAGGCATGCTCCAGAGGCTGCATCAATGAGATCCAATGTAGAAAATTACTGGGTGAACTGGACACTACCTCAGACACACTGTAATATGAGGACTTCAGATAGAATATTCACCATGTATTAGGAAGTGGAAGATGGCTCTACCAAGATTGCTGAACTGTTGATAGGCTGACAAATAGGTCTTTCTATGCCAATGTCCTATATGCTATAATAAGATATATATTATCCTGGCAAACCTGTGACTGATAGTCTCAGTGAAAATTATTGTAACTTTTTCCTGATAAGTATCTCCCATTGTTTGTTTAAATAGCATCCAGCCATGAAAAGCTTGATTGTGTACACATGAATAATTCAGGTAGTGTAATATGGAAGTAGCCTACATTGGCTCAATATAGCTATCTAAACAGGGCTTTAAAAAATTAGTACCGTGGGTTAATCAAAGACAATATTAGCAGTAGATTGTTATGGCCCAGGAGACTATCAATAAGATTCTCTCCAATAAATTAAAAAGGTGATTTTGAAAGGGATCCAAAGGCAGATAAAAACAACCACACACAAAAAAAACACAGATCCAGGAGAGGATTTTGGGCTTGCACTAAATCATATCTCCAATTTAAGAACAATTAGTTCTTCTATCATGGCTCTTATATCATGCTAGATACCCTCAGGAAGGAGTGTGTTTGATAGCAAGGTGTGGTAAAGAAATTTGATTACAAGAGAGTCTTGGGTCTTACAGTCTTGTTTTTCAACAAGCAGCCATCTAAGTGGCATGTGAACTAAAGCCACCTGGTAGAAACACACCAATAGCCGTCACTGAAGAATGGTAAGTCATACAATCTGAAGTCCAAGAAGGGCATAGTACTAGGGCCTGAATGTGAGCATCTGGTTTGCAGAAGTCCATAGATGATAGTGGGAGTCCAAGATATGTTTGTGGAGTCTATGGAGTGACCAGAGTCTAAGCTTCTCGTGAGATTTCTCTATAATCAAGGGATAAGAAGAAAGTGGCAACTAGTGTATAGCGAAAAGATGACTACAGAGGATCAAAATGATAAACCTGACTTGAATGATTAAAACCTTATCAGTTGATTACCCACTCTGATGCACATTAGGCCAGATCTGGTTTTCAACATTGTGGGGGAAGGCTGTTTTCTCCTCGTGCAAGTAGGACAAGACCACCACCTTCCACGCTTCGTGGCCCATGGAAGATATATTATATGCAAGATGAGTTATTGGAATGTAGCTTACAATAACTAAGTGGAAACTCTAATATCTCTTATGGAATTGTTTGATGCTGCTACAGTGGTTCTCAAGCTTCCTAATGTCACAACCCTTTAATATAGCTTCTCATGTTGTTGTTCCCTCCCCCCAACCATAAAGTGATTTTCATAGCTATTTCATAGCTGTGATTTTGCTACTGTTATGAATTGGGCAACCCCTTTAAAAGGGTCATTTGACCCCCAAAGGGGTTGTGATAAATAGATTGAGAACTGCTGGTTTATAATATCAAAAATGAATAATAATTAATTCTATGAAAATGTCACTAAATACATGGCTCTTTAGAATCAAAGAAGATCTGTAATTCAATGTGCAAAGTAATTTTCAAAGTAGTATATATGGTAATACTTTTGGTCATAGAAGTCCATTGCCTATGTTTTATTTCATTTTTTGAGATAAACTTATTTATTTATCTATCTATCTATCATCTATTTATTTATTTATTTTGGGGTCATCACTGCCCTCTGGTGAGAGTGGGAGGCCTAGCCTTGCTCCTGGAGTGCTGCTGCTGGATTTGAACTGAAAAGTCAGTGGACCGCAGTCCTGCACTCCAATGACTTCGCAACCAGGGCTCAGTCCTATTTATATATATTTTGTGACATCACTGCCCTGATGGGAGTAGGAAGCCTACCCTTGCTCCTGGAGAGCTGCTGGATTTAAACTGTCAACCCTGTGGGCTGCAGTCCTGCATACAACCAATAGGCCACTAGGGCTCAGTTGATAAACTTTAATGTAATGAATAAACATCTGTATGACATTTCATAAAGTTTTTTTCTAATTGATAATTTTTTTTCTAATTGATAAATTTCCTTTAAACATTTTATCGTGAGTGGTGTAAAGGTTAGCAGGACAAATCAAATTTTTCAATAGTTCATACATATTTTGTCTAATAGAACTGATGGCTATCTCAAATATAACATTTATCCCACTTCCTCCTTGAATTTTCTCATTTCCTTTTTTTCTTCTGAAACTTGTCTTTGACTAAACAGTGACCTTTTTTCTTAAATAGTCAATTATTCTAAAGGAAAGCATACTTCCCTAATGCGATTGTTCCCTTTATCTACTATGTGGCTGAGGAAAAGTTCAATTTCAGATCTGAAAAGCATGAAAAATGTAAAGTTTCAGGAAGATCCACCAGTTACTATATAAATGAGGAGAATGTTTTTGTTATATTTTATTTATTATTTTGAGTTTTTCCCCCCAAATATTTCTCTCATTGAATCCAGGACCATCTAAAATGATTTTTAAAGTGGACAATAGATTATGGGCACCATCTAGTGTTTCTAGTCTTTAATCAGGAGACTGATGATAATGTGATTCATTTGTCCATTGGACTGATTGTTTCCATACAGTTGCAATCTCATTCACTCTAGGAGAGGGACCAATAGTTGTGCCTCAAACGATTGTTCAGGAGCTTTTAATACTCCAGTTGCTACTTGTCAAAATCAAATGTACATCATAGTCTTTGTGTACTCCCCAAACCAAACCAAAGCAAGCCAAAATAAAACAAAGTCATTTCCTTAGAGCTGCTTCTGAAAGATAACTGACCTACATGGCAGGGAAGAACTTCCCCTTATCACAGTCTGAGATTTCAACTCCTTACTGAAATAGAAAATCTTCAATTTGTTGGTTATGCCTAAATAGTTCTCAAACATTTTCTTTCTATAGATCCAACATTACTGGTTATATTTGTTTCATGGGTAAATGTAGACATATTGTCTGCTAAGCATGTGTGGGTGTATACCTGTGTGTGTATACAGATATATATATATACACATGCACACAAGTGGTTACTCCCACAAATAATGGAAGAAAAAATAAACCTCCAATGGGCAAACTTTCATGGTACACATTTTTCTCCACTAGGTGAGCATCTAGCAACTCTCTATGAGTTAGTGCATTCAGTGGCATAATCTGGGGAGATTCGCTATGGTCACAGTGAATTTTTTCTTTAAAGTCTTTTCATTCATTGCTTGTTTTTGTGATGGTCAATTTAAGAGAACAGCATGAAACTGAAATTTTCGTTCCTGACTGGAAAAATTGCCAAAGACGATGTTGTCATGTTGAATACAACTTACAAGGAGAACACTGTGGGAAAAACTCAAGTAAACAATTTTCTCGTTTCAAATGAGGTGAAATGTCAATTAATGACACACATCATTCTGAATCTGTCAACTTCTTGAAAGGATGAAAGTGTCAAAAACATTCATGCACTTGAGTTTGAAGACCTATGACAGACGAATGACGAGAGGGAGAAGTTACATGGAGCACCCTGAAACTCAGTGCAACAAATTTCAATGGGGCATTTGGGAATCAGAAAGGTTGCTGCAAAATTTGTGCCTCGGGTTCTGATGGACCAGGACAAAAAAATGTCAAGTGGAAACATGTCACATTTTGAAAGAACAGGTCCAAAATGACCAAGGTTATTGCTCCCCCCAAGGTTATTGCTGCTGATGAGATATTGTTCTATTTAATGACCTCAAAGAAAAATATCAATCAAGCCATCATCATGTTGTCCCCATCCCACAAAGTGTGTCAAGTGAAATTAACGATCAATACCATGCTCTTTTGCTTTTTTGATGTGATAGGGAGAGCTTTGGGAGTTTATTTCACCAGGTCAAACTGTTAATCAAAAATTTTAATTAGTGTTTATGAACAGATAACAAAACAGTGTGTGACAACAAAGGCCTGATTTGTGGCAAACAGGGCACTGGTTTTACCACTATGGCAATGAACTTGCTCATACAGCCATCTCAGTGTTCCAATTTCGGGCAAAAACAAACAAACTCAGCATGGCTCTCCTGTCCTGTCCTTCTTACTCATCTAACCTCGCTCTTTGCAGCTTCTTTTTTTTTCTGCAAATGAAGACGGATAAGAATAGACAGTGATTTGATGATGTAGAGAGTTGCAGAATAAAGGTAGTACTGACAACATCCAAACAGATCAGTTTGAAAAATGTTTCCAAGAATGTAGTCACAGATTGGTAGTCAAATACACTAAGTGTAATATAGAGTAAATAGAAGGTAATACATTTTTTTAACTAAATACATAACTTTGGGAAAAATCTGGACTTTTGGGTATTCCCTCATTTGTGTTCCTTGCCCCATTTCTTTTCAGTGTTGTATTGGAGGTTCTATCTAACAACATAAGGCAGCAGCAGAACAGTAAACATATATGGTGGGGAGAGGAGGAGATGAAACTATCACTATTTGAAGATGAACATGATACGTTACATTGAAAATTCCAAAAGCTCCACAGCACCAATACTGATGACAGTATAGGAATATGGAAAAGTGACAGGATACAAGATCAGCAGACAGAAGTCTATTTGGTTTGCTATACACATAAGACTGCAGAAGAGGAGATGAAGAAGTCAGTATCCTTTACAATAGCCAAGAACAAACTGAAATATCTAGGGATATTTCTAAATAAATCTAAAGAAAATGACACAGAAAATGATAGATTCCTACTATAGGAACCAAAAAGAAATTCCACAAATGGAAAAAAAATCCAATATAAGACCGAAGGACACCCTTTTAGCCCGAGTATATCCCATTTGTCAAATTTCAGCTTCACCTGTGTGAACACCAAGGTTTGTCCAATTCCTACATTGATGATCCTGATAATGTGGGATTTTACTTCTAGGTCTGTGATCCAACTTGAGTTTGTTCGGGGTGGTCAGCTTTTCTAATACGTTGAAGAATAATCTGATCGCCCCATCCCACTCTTGTGACCACTTGATAAACTATAAATTATTTTTGCTTTCTTATCTTATACCAAGCACTGTTCCCCTTCATTCAGGTTGCTGTTGTTCATCCCCTCAGGAAGGTAGGTGGGGGAAATTATCCATTCATGATGGTCATCAGTTCCCCCTTTCTCCTCTTCCCTGTGCCTCATTTCACCTGGACTCTCCTGGTATCGCTCCTCGCATGTCTGTGCCCAAGGGGCCTATCTGACCTGGATTCTATGGTCATGAGCTCTTCACTGTACTAGTGTACATGCTCAAAACCTCAAAGAAGCAGAGGAATTTTGTATGTGTCATTGGTGCTATATTGATCCCTGATTAGCTCATCCTTTACTTGTGACCCTCTTTGGAGCTTATTGCTAACATCTACAATACCCTCCTAGCCTACAAAAAGAATAAAACAGTTAAGCCCTTGAAGAAGTTGGCAAAATACCTGAACAGAAGTTTCACTAGGGAGGAGACCCTGTGACCAACAAACATATGAGAGAACGCCCCGGATCATTTGCTATCAGGGAAATGCAAATTAAAATAACTGATATACCACAACTTTGAAGATAGCTCAAAAATCCGAAAATCAAAGAACAACAAATGTTGGAAGGCATGTGGTGAGATATGAACACTACTCCACTGTGGGTTGTTATATAGATATGTATAGCCACTGTGGAAAGTGTGGAAAGTGATCTAGTATGACCCAGCAATCTGTCTACACAAAACACTGCAACCAGTCATGTGCACTTCAAATTCTATTTCAGCACAATTCACAATTGCTAAGAATTGAAAGCAACCTGAATTTCCATCAATAGATAAGTGGATTAGAAAACTGACACACACAATGGAGGACTATGTCACATAGAAAGCACTGAGTATTGTATGAAGCATAAAAACTCATGGGAAGAGTGGACGAAATTATCCTGGGTGAACTTAGTCAATCAAAAGAGGCCAAGTGCAGCTTGAGTCCAGTGAGGTAAAGATAACCAGCACAGTAAGTATAGAAGACACTTATCTCACACTGTATGAACTGAGGCACAGGCAATCAGGTGGTGAAAAGACTAAGCCCAAGGCAGTATGAGTCATCCCAACACAAAGAAGGGGAAAACATGGGGTTGGGGAGAGGGAGAAAAGGGGGACATTTTAAAGAGGGAGATGATGGCACTAGGGGAGTAGGGTACTGACCCACCAGGGGAGATCATTATTTGTGTCTCTGAAATGGGCTTGTGAGTGCAGATCCCACACAGGCATACCAAACTTGTGGATAGATAGACATAAAGGTCAGACACATACTAGTAATTATGTATGCTCTTTTGTTTTTTAGGAGGTGGAGTGGATTGTTAGGATTTTTTTCTTTTGTTTAATTCAGCTTTTTCTTTCTTTTTGTTTTGCTCCTATTATTGTTGTTTTACTCACCTATACAATGTAGACATGGGAAGCGAGCCCAAGGAAAAAGCTAAGGGACTGACAGTTTCTGAGGAACTTGTGGGGAAGGAGGCAGAGGGAAGAAGCAGTGAACAAACAATGCCACAGACAGAGGGACAACTAAGGAAGTAAAGCAATACCAAGTAGGACATAATGATCCCAGTGGTGTTGGAACAGCAGCCATGTAGCTGAGAGGAATTACTAAGAGATAGGAGAAGGGCAAGCATGATGGTAGGGTAGGAAGAAAATAACAGGAAACAGGAAATATCTGGGAAGCAAAGCTATAGATAGACATATAAACATAGATATGCACTCATGTAAATATATTAATATATTAATTCATAAACAGAGGTCTACATGCATACATTTATATGCCAATGTATTGCAGAAGTAGATTGACTTTGGGACTCTGCTCAGACCCTCCCTCAATGCAAGAACACTTTCTTCCAACAACCTGGCTCTCTGTGATGCTCACCTTGCCAACATGATTGCTGAAAGAAATATGCGCATAAGCAAATATGTTGGAGAAAGTTAATATTTCAAAAGACATAGTGTCTGGTATCTTAAAGGCTTGAAGTTAAGCCATCTAGCAGGTAAGTAACAAGCCTGTATGGAAGAAGCACACTAGCCTGCATGACCTTGATTTACTGATGGAATTACATAATAGGCACCAGAAGCAGCCCCCCCCCCAAAAAAAAAAAACATATTGCTAAAAGTGAGGAGGTTTTGAATAGAGACCCCAAACCCATCTTTAGACACTAAGGCATCCCCTCACAGAAGGGTCACCAAAAAGGATGAGTCAATCAGGGTGCATATAGCACAGATGGAACACACAGTGTTTCTTTGCTTCTTTGAGACTTTGATCCTGTGCACTGGTACAGATACGAGCTCAAAACACATGGAATCCAGGTCACATAAACCCCTCAGGAAAATAAATGTGAGTAGTGATACCAGCAGGGTAGAGGTGAAAGTGGGAGGAGAAGGAGAGGAAGGAGGGACTGATCACAAAGATGGATGCATAATACTGCTTGTCCCCTACCCCCCATTAACAGGGGTATGAACAACAGAAATGTGGGTGAAGGAAAGGCAGTGTTTGGTGTAAAACAGGTGTCTTCAAACTATGGCCCATGGGCCACATGTGGCCCACGAGGATATTTATCCGACCTGCAGGGTCTTTTGCTGCAACTCTCTTTCTGCTTAGCAGCCAACTCCTCCTGCTCACAGTGAATTTGTTATAGATATTTATATATAGTCTGGCCCTACAATGATCTGAGGGGCAGTGAACTGGCCCGCTGTTTAAAAAGTTTGAGGACCCCTGGTGTAAGGTATGAAAACAATGATTTATAATCGATGGGTCATGAGAGTGGGATGGGGGAGAGAAGGAAAAGAGATGAGCTGATACCAATGACTCAAATAGAAAGTAAATATATAGAAAATGATCATGGCAGCATATGTACAAATATGCTTGATACAATTGATGTATGCATTAATGTAAGAACTATAAGAAACTCCAATAAAATGATTTCAAAAATGTAAGTACATAGTTATTTTGGATACTCTCTCATGTGTAGACATATATAATTTAATTTACTAAGGTAAATTAAACTGTATTCAAAGAAAGACAAGTATATTTCCATGCATACTCACTCAATGCACTTAAAATCATTTTAATGCATTGTATAAAATGGGAGTTATTGGATGAGGGACTTAGAATGCCATACAGACTAATTTATAAACTTTTTCTCCTTTGATTTCAAGCTTTGTCCATGAACTAATACATTTGGTCCTCAATTCTGCTTTCATTACACTGTGATTTCACAATTGCCAGGAGAATAAATTAATTCACTGTAGTGTTTCTTTTCTTTCTTCAGAAGGTTACATTATTATAGAACTTTATTCGGCTCTAGCTTATTACAGTGATTTTTTTTTCCTATTGGTTTGACAAAGCTGTTAACACACATAGCAAGAGATTTGGTACATTTTGGAGCAAATAATTAGAAAAAAATACTGTAAAAATTGTATGTTACTCTGACCTATATTTTACTTTGCCAGTCATTCTTGCCAGAGTTAACAAATCCTAATAACTACAAATTATGCTGAAATATATTATTAGTGCACATGCACCTATAGTGCTCTTATAAGATTCATGCTTATTGAATTTATTAAGGTTTTCATTTTTATATGTCAGTACTTTGCCAGTATTATTAAATTCAGACTGCTTTATTTTTACCTTAGTTCCTTTCTTCACCTTATTTCTTCAAATTAAACATACTATCTAAACCACTATGAAAATCATTTTAAGTTTTTGAATTGTACTATTGCTGCTTACTATATTTTAAAATGTTTTTAAATATAATTTTGGAGAAGACACTGGTTGAAATTTATGTTGTGAATATATTTTAATGTTTCAAAAATAACTTCACTGCCATTAAGTTGATACTAACTCATAGAGACCTACAGGACAGAGTCAATTTATTTCTGTGGCTTACCAAGAATGTAACTCATTATGGGAGTAGAAAGACTCACTTTTCTCCATGGAAAAACTGGACTGTCTGACCGCTACCTTTGTGGTTCATAGCTCAATACAAAGCTTGTTCACTCCCCGTGCTCCTAATTTCTTTCCCCTAACATATTGTTAGTATATGGTTTCATTTGTAAGGTGATGACATTTGTTTGAGTCTCTCATATACATATATATTTTCAGTTTACAAAATAAACAGTAAGTAAATCATTTTGGATATCTTACTTCATAATCTTGTCAACAAGCATCTAATTATTTAATTTATAGATTGTTTCAGTTGTATGATAAGTGAATGAACAGAGAAGCTGCCCTACCTGACAAAGAACACAAGATCAGTATTAAAGGAAGGTTTATTAACCATATGTGATATGCAGATAATGCATCTTCTTTGCAGAAATCAAAGAAGATTTGTTGCCCTGCTGATAAACATTAAAGACCACAATGCTTAGTATGAATTTCATCCTAATATAAATAAAGCAAAAATAATTGCAAAAATACAAATTAATAACATCATATTTAAAGGAGCAAAGATCATATTTGTCCGGGATTTAATTTGACTGGACTCCACCATCTATGCTCATGGAAGCAAAAATTAAAAAAATAAATAAACAAAAACCAGTGCTATAAGGGGCATCTGTTGACAAAGATCTCTTTAAAATATTAAAGAATAGCACGTGCATGAGAAAAATGGACAACTAATAAGAAAGCCAAAAGAGGAATGCTTGCATTTTAAAGATAGTCTGTTGCTATGAATATGATCTATACCTGGGCTCCTGGAAGAACAAACTAGTATGTCTTGGAAAAGTCCAGCCAGAATCTTCTTTCAAAGAGAGAACAATGAGAATGTGTCTCATGTATGGTACTTTGAGCATGTTATCAGGAAGGATAGTCACCGGAGGAGAGCATAATATTTGCTAGACGGTATGGTAGTTATATAACCTAATGTCAGTTTAAGAGGATCATGAGTAAATGGGCGAATCTGGCTTGTCAATCAAGATATAACCAATAAGGCCTCTGTGTGGGCATCGCCTTCTGCTGAGAATTCTGGGAACTCCTGATTTTCCTCCTTGGAGGTTATAGACACTTCTCTCTCTGGGTTCACTTCCTTGAGACTGTCAACTGAAAACGTCCACTCCCTGAGAAATCCTGTAGTGACAAGACATGGAATCAAGCTCTGGAAGGTGGCGAAGGCACATGGACCTATTCTGATGCACCCAGGCCTCTGGAGCTGGAGAAGTTATGACTCAGTCATGTCAGCACTGAGATGTTTACATCTCTGGATCCACAAGATTTCCAACCCACTGGCCTGTGATCCTCCTGCATTTGGCATCATTACATGTCTTTCATGAGGCTGAAGAGGACTTTCTTGGTTGGTTTTGGACATATAGGCTAATATTGGATTTAGCAGCTTGATTTGGACTGGGGTTGGAATGTTTTCTCAGTATTCAGTTGATTTTGTTTATAAAATTCTGTTTACACATATGTCTATCTGTGTTAGTCTGGGTAGACTAGAGGAACAAATTAAATAGACACGCATATGAATATAAGGAAAAGATTTATATACAAGGGGAAAAGGACATTGAGAAAATATCCCAGCCTAGTCCAGTTCAAAGTCATAAGTCCAATATTAACCCACATGCCCCAAATCAGTCTATAATGTCTCCTTCCAACTCACGAAGTCAGAGGTCAGTGAGTGCAGAGTCCCGGCGCCAACAGGGATCTCCCCATGGCTCCTCGCTTCCAGGGCTCAGTGAGGTCCATCAACAGCATGCAGTGGTGGTAGAAGCAACTCATCGCTGGCAGAGGTCTCCATGTGCCCGCCCCAGCTTCAGAGGTCTGGCTCCATCAGGGCAAAGATGTGTGGTCTCTCCGCAGGCTACTCCAGCTTCTCGGATGCTGCCATCTTGTCTTGTCTGTGATTCATTGTCTGTGAGACTAACTCCCAACCATTCGGGAAGGCAGCTTCTCATGGTCACAAGGGAAATATCGCGAGTTTTCCCAGAAGTCCCAGGAGACAGCCATGCCCACAAAGAGGCCTCATTGGTTACTCAATGACTATCTCCAGATTAGTAGACTAGACTCCACCCCTACATTTCAATCATGAAATTAACATAAGCACATGACTGCCACACTATCTATGAATTTGTATGTTTAGTCTACCTAGACTAACCCAGAGGGCCAGAAAAAATAGAAAAAATCTTTCAAGGAGTAAAATTGAGATAATGTTTTTTAAATGCGCTGAAGCATAGCAGCACTTGTAAGTTTTTCAGGATTATACCAGATTCGCTCTTCTGTACACATGTCCACTACTATTTGGAAATAAACCAAGGATAACTAACAATAATCATACCAACATATCTTGATGTAATCTAGTTAAAAATTTTCTTAAAATTTAAATTTAGGAAATTATTCCACTGTGTAATTCAATTTGACATATTAAGAAAATCTGTTGCAAAATTATCAAATAGCATGAATAATACTTTGATGATTCAGGCATATTTGACCCAGACCATATTATTTTTAATTGTCTCATGTATTTGAAATCTAGAAGATAAGTCATAAAGACTGGAGAACAATTGAGACCTTTGAATTATTGTGTCCCTGGCAAATGTTTAGTAAATGATGGACAGTTCAGGAACAAACAAATCTGACTTGGAAGAAGTATAGCCACAATGCTGATTAATAGCAACAATGGCCAATTTTTGTCTTTCATGCTTTGGACATATGACCAGGCAGAACTAAAATGTTGAGAAATGCTCGTGTTTATTAAAGTATAAAGTCAATGAGGAAAAGGAAGACTCTCACCAAGATGGGTTGATAAGATGTCTTCAACAATGGGCTCAAACACGAGATGGGTTAATAAGGATAGCACAGAACTTGACAGTTTGTGTTTCACTGAGCATAGAGTCAGTTTGAAACACATGGAGCAACCTTCTCCTTCTCTAAACTAAGTTTTCATTACAATCATTCTTATAGAATGTTATTTTGGGTCAAAATGTATTAGCTCATTAAAAACAATCAAGCCAGACATGGAACTACAGGCAATTGGGGGGTTATGAACAATAGTTGTTCCTAAATACATCTTTAAGAATTTGTAAGTAAATCAAAACAGATATCTAACAACCTTTGCAATATTTAAAAGCCTTAGATGTAGAAAGTGAAGGTTATTGCAGAGAATTGTTGAAAGAAAAGTGTTTCGTTCAATTGTTTTAAAGTGAGAACAAATTTACATAACATTAAAAGGTAAATAGAAGTGCTCTGTAAATATGACATTATAATCTGGGCCTGACTGCAGTAGTTTCAGATTTCAAACTTAGGAACTTATTTGTGCATTTGTGAATTCTAGAATCTATGTGCATCAATTGTGCTTTGTTTTTGCACTTGGAGGTTTGATTTTCCTGAAAGACTTTTTTGTTAATTTCTCAACTCTTCCTCAGAAATGATTCTGCATTTTTTGTTCAACAAAATATTAAAAATCTTGCCTCCTAAATTCCCTGTAATATTATGTTGCATTTTCCCAAAGTCCTTTACAACGGGCATTTTTGTAATAAATAATTAGTTAAAAATATAATGAGCCTTTTCGGTTTGTGTTTCTGTGAGACCCCTCACTTAGATTTACTGAATCTGGGCTCAGATCAAATTGCATGCTGAAACAGAATTCATGTATACAAATTATGTACTGTGCCACAATTAACTTAGAATTGGATGCTCATTATCCTGCTGTTTTGTTCCGTTTTTGCTCACATGTCAAAAAAATCAAATATATATGCAATTACTTTGCAGAAGGAAATAAATGCCAGCAATTTAATATTCAGAAAGACAACAGCTACAGTGCAAGATGACCAAATCAATAACTTTCACAAGATAACAGGGAAGCCATCAACCCTGACGCCAGATCATCAAATCTATCCTGTGACTCTTTTGCCAGTGGAAAAACAGGAAAACATGATGCTATAACATAGGTATAAGATGTCAAATATGCTCATTCTCTGGGTGGCTATATAGTTTTGTGTCCTTTTATTCAGACATTAAACATTTTCTATCCAAGAAACTATTCTAAATATTTAATATATCTTTTCCAAATATGTGTTGAGACTTCTTATAATTCTGTAAGATTGATGCCAGTCCTTTGTCTGTCATCGGAATTTGAAAGCAAATTATTTTCTCGAAGTAAAATAACAAGGACAAATTCCTCACCATTAAATCAATCTCAATTTAGAGGTTAAACCACCACACCTTTTTGTTGTTGTTGGAAACACTTGGTGAATTTTAATCTCTGGCTTTTTGGTTAGAAACCAGATATGGCAATGGTTTACAATGTCTCATTGCTTTTTTATTTAGATAATATAACATTACTGTGAGTATTGGTACAATTGTGAGCGTTTTGACATTCTTTGCAATGAGCTCTATAATCAATACTGAAGACTGCAATTCTTGGTCTTCATTAGCCAATACTGTAAGTTCTCCTCACTCTCAGCAAGCAAAGTGGTATCATCTGCATATCTGTATCCAATTCTGATGCCATATTCTTCTACGTATAATCCAGTTTCTCTGATAATTGCTCAGAACACATATTGAAGAAGTATTGTGAGGGAATATAATCTTGACCCAGACTATTGCTGACTTTAAACTATGCATTATTCCTTTGTTCTCTGTACACAACCGCCGGTTGATCCATGTACAATTTCTGTATGAGCACAATGTGATATTCTGGACTTACTATTGTTCTCAAGGATATCCATAGTTTGTCCTGATCCACACAGTTGACTAGGCCCTGGCCTAGTCAATAAAACACAAAGAAGCATCTTCATTGTATTCAAGGTATACCTGAAAAATTTTCAGGGCTCTGTATAAGGTTTGCAATGGCTAATGCCTCCGAAGTGGGTGACCTACATTTCCTTTGTAATCTTTTCTTTATCTGAAAGAATCACTGACACTAGTTCTCTTTGTGTGACTCTGCTATTGTTAGAAATATCAGTGACACAACTCACAGCAACACACAAGCCATCACAGTACAACAAATCGACACATAAGGGGTTGATCAAATCTCTAGCATTATAGAATATAGAGAAACTTTGGAAGATTTCAAATTTCTTTACTTTTCATCTGCTGAAAAACTAAATCACACCACATGTGTACACACACACACAGACAGACACACACCCTACTTGAAGTCGGATATTCTGGAGCTACTGGCCAAAGATTACAAAGGCAAGAATACACACCGTGTTCACCTTTTAAGCTCGAAACTCTTTGCCATACCGTTGATCCTGACTCAAAGCCAATTTGCAGGGCATTGTAGAATTGCCCATATGGGTTTCCAAGACTGTGAACCTTTATGGAGTCTTATGTTCTTCTTGTAGAACAGTTTTCAATTTCAACCTTCTGAAGTCAAGGCGATCAGCCCCACATGCAATGCACTGAGATAACATGATTCCTTCCTTCTTTCTGCAATCTTCATCAACACATGTTCCTTTCCCTTCTCTTAAAGTATGCACACATGGCAAATTTTATACTGTGAGTCTCTAATGTGTATCTCAAAATAAACTCATATAGACTTCTCAATGTAAGAAAAGCATATTTCCCACTCAGAACAGCCGATGCACAGAGAGAATCATATGGCCTGCCCCACTATGAAATATGGCTACCCTTGCTGACATAAGAACCTGCAGGGACAACAGTGAAGAAACAGGATCAGAATCATAGCCTGTCTGACCCAATCAAACCATGGCAAAACACTAAGGGTGTATAACAGAGCATGGACTTCCCGATGGAGTGCCAAGGATATACTTTGGAGCCAGGGTGTGGCACCCCATCCGACTGAACTGGGAGGCACTCCTGGAGGTCAACAAACAGACCCTGAACTATTTAGAGGTTTTCATTTTGTTACTAGTTTACACACACACACATATAGTGTTTTTTTATTTGGGTTTCTTTGTTGTTATCGTTTTTTAGATTCTTTGGTTGCTTCATCTTAGGATGCATGTGTTTTTTGTACATATTGTTGTCTCTGCAGGTCTATATAGATAAGTTAGGCTGAATGAACAGTCTGGAGGTAAAAATGAGAGGACTGTTGGTTACAGGGCATGGGGGGTAGGAACATGAGAGATAGGGAGAAGGGCGAAAGGTGGTGATGTTGACTAGCCCAGAGACAAAGTAATAATAAGAGATTCAAAATCAGTGACAAGGTGGATATGAGAGGCACAGTAAGGATTGATCAAGAGTAAAGTAGCAGAGAGAAAAACCCAAAAGGAGGCTGAGCATGTTTGTGGGACAAGAGGAAAGTAAAAGAAAATAGAGGAAAGAACTGGGTGATAAAGGGTATTTATAGAGGTCTAAATACAGGCATGTACATAGGTGAATATTTATATTGGATGATGGGGAAATAGATCAATGCACATATACTTATAAAGGTAGTATTAGGACAGTAGATGGGTATTGAACCTCCACTCAAGTACTTCCTCAGTGTAAGAAAATTTTGTTCTATTTTGTGGCATTCCATGATACTCGCCTTCCCCACACGATCACTGAAAACAAATGTGTGCATAAGCAAATAATCAAAGGTGGCGAAGAAAGCGGATGGTGCCTGGCTGTGAAAAGATATAGTATCTGGGGTCTTAAAGGCTTGAAAGTAGACAAGCAGCCATCTAGCTCAGAAGCAACAAAGCCCACATGGAAGAAGCACACTAGCCTGTGTGACCATGAGCTTCTAGAGGGATCAGTTATCAGAATTTAAGAACTAAAATTCATATCATTGCATGTTCACCTCCCTGATATGATCACTGATGACAAATGGATGCATAAGCAAACATGGTGAAGAAAGCTGATGGTGACAGACTATTAAAAGATATAGCATCTAGGATCTTAAATGCTGGAAAGTAAGCAAGCAGCCATCCAGCTCTGAAGCAACAAAGCCCACATGGAAGAAGCACACCAGCCTGTGTGACTACGAGGTGCTGGAGGGATCTGGAGTCAGGCATCAAAGAAAAAACTTAGTGGGAACCCAAAGCCCATTAATAAGTGAAGGGACGTTCCCTGGCAAAGGGGTTACAGGGAGGAGATGAGCCAGTGAAGATACAGTGTGGCAACATGAGATATGCAACATTCCTCTAGTTCTCAAATGCTTAGTCCCACCCTCTATCATGATCCCAGTTCAACCTTATAAATCCAGCCAAACCAGGGGATGTACACTGGAGCCGGAAACATGGTGAATTCAGGAGAGATGATCCCGTCAGGATCAGTGGTGGGAGTAGTGAAATTGGGAGGATGAAGGGAAGATGGAGTGGAGTGAGGGAACCAATTGCAGGGATCTACATAAAACCTCTCTGGAGTACTGACAGAGGGGAAGTGGGTGAAGGGACATATCAGATAGAGTACTATATGGAAAAGTAATAGCAATGTGTAAATTATTAAAGGTTCATGGGGTGGGGAGTGGGGAGTGAGGGGAAATATGGGGAGCTGGTATTGGGGCCCTAAGTGGAGGGAGGATGTTTCGGGGGTGATGATAGCAAATGTGTTCAATGTGTTCAAATGTGGTATGCATACAATTGACTTATGTAGATTATGATGGGAGTTTTATGAGTCCCCCCCAATAAAATGATTTATTAAAAAAAGGAAAAAGAATGTTAAGCATTGCATATTATCTTTTTAACTTTTTCTCTTCTTATATTCTTTTATATTTTTTATAATAAATGTTATTCCTTTCTTTTCTCTCTCCTCTTTAAATGGAAAGTTGAAGGAAGTCACAGTTAGAAATTGTGGCAGTCATTTACTCGTGTATCTGTTCCAAGATTGGAAGTCTAGGGATGGAGTCTAGTCTGCCAATCTGGAGATAGCCAAGGATACCTCTGTGTCGGCATGGATTTCTCCTGAGAATTCTGGGAAATATTAGGGTATTTCCGAATTGGAATAGAGAGATTTGGCTGAGTCTCCAAGATATGAACTACTGATAGAGAGATGACAGCATGCTGATTAGTCCATATTCCTGCAGGGACCACATGGGAGTCAAACCTCTGGGGCTGGAGAAGCCACAGGGAGACTCCTGCCAGTGCTAAGATGCTTCTACTGCGTCTCCTGCCACCAGACATCCAAGACTCTGCACTCATTGTCCTATGATTGTCCTGGTGTCATTGCACAGACGTATGACCTTGGACTGGACTGGGTTGGGATGCTTCCTCAATGTTTCATTCCTTTCATATATCAACCTTTCTCTTATATCCATATGCATGCCTATGAATTCGTTTCTCGAGTCTACCCAGACTATCACAGGAATCATAATGAGTCCACCGATATTTTTTACTCTAATTGGTTGTTCCAACAGGAGGTGCTTCAGTGTCTGGTCTAACTGTGCCTGGGAATGCTCACTAGTGAGAATGTGGAAGGAAAAGACCTTGTCAGGGAGCATGGACTTCCCCTTTGAGGAAACACTGATAGATCCTTTTGAAGTCATTCTTCTTCCTTAGCTGTCTAGCATGCTGAATTAGTTCAGTCCTATCTGCAGTCATTTTGACATTGCAAGCTGATGGGCACTAGATCTAGAGAGAAGTGAATGGAGCTCACCAGTATTGAAACACTTTAGGAACTTGCTTAATCAACTGTCAATCTTATCTTTTCAGTGTAAATTGAATTCCCTAATATTTCTTAAAAATATATGAGTTATAAAACAGTTAAAACCTCAGACATTTTAATACAGAATGTTTGTTGAAATTGCACATCAATTTCCTGTTCTCCACTCTTCAATAACTGAAACTTTCTTCAAAACCAGATGCACATCATATGTAATATATTTTTGCAATAATGAAACAAATTGAAGTCTGAAGTACTGCTAACACAAAATATACCTCTATTTGTATGATAGGTCATGATTGTTATATTTTAACTTGGAAGGATTTGGAGGTTATTTAGTCAGGTTGATCAGTAAATGAGACAATATTACCAGCACATTGGTGCCACTAAGAAGAATGCAACATCATTTCAAATAGAATAATCACAATTAATTAAAATGTATATTTAATATAGAGTATTTCAAAATAAATCTCCCTCTCACAAAGTTGAGGTTATTTCCTAATAATGTTGCCTTGAAGATTTGAACATTATCAGCAGCATTCAGCAATATTTTCCTTTTTAAATTCTAAGGTGAAACACTCCTTGTTAGACTACAGATTTATGTTCTTATCTAGGAATCCAGACACTATACCATGAGATTTCCATGAATACATATTTGTCAAATGAAATCCTTAGAGATTAATATTAAAAGGAGGTGATGCTTTGCATAATATATATATTCAAAGTGTTTGGTTAGAGGAATGTAATTGACAAAGTAATACAGTATAGACTTCTTTCTCCATGGTTTCTCAAGTAGTTTGTATTAAAACAGAAACATGGAACAAGAAGGACTCTTATGTTTTTTCATTTCCAACTCAATGGAATATAACGTCATTTATAGATAATGCTGTAATGTAACTTTTAAATGATTAGGAAGTTCATGTTTTTTAAAAAATACTGAAGCACTTTTCTTCCTGACATACAATAATTTTACAACCATTATTTTATGTCCTTTTATAATTTTGATCATTTCTATAACTTACAGGAATTTCTAGAATAACACAGTATTTGGGGATAAAACATGCTATCATCTTGGACATAGTAAAATTAATATAGAGAGATTTCACTAAAACCTATGCTGCACTAGGAAAACTTTATCAACCATATCCAAATTTAGGGGTTAACAGCAACGGAGCACTGACAATAAAGATCACCCTTGAGGGTATTTCACAGAAAAATCTATCATCTGTAAAGCCAGAGTGATAACAGCCCTTAGCTGCAAGACATGTGGATGTGCTTCTTGTCAATTTTCCAAAAGAGAAAATACATTTATGGAAAAGATAAACTGTGACTGCTAGGTAAAGAAGACCATCTTATCACTGACAAGATTAATCATGAAAAGGTGCTAAAGGACTAGTGTTCTTGACCGGTTTTCATAAATACTGGATTTTTAAAAATCGAAAACAATTTAAACTAGTTGTTATGCGTGTTGTTTAACAGAAAATGAATGCATCTAGGCATTTAATAAAATTATCTAACAACCGAAAGCAAATTTTATATATTCAAGGTAGGAAAAAAATGTACAGAGGCATGAGCATGCTTGAAACAACAAAAGACTACCCAATAGGCTTTCTTCTGTGAACAAACAAATGTTATCTGTTTTACAGATCTTACTGACATTCAGTTAGCCACACTTTCTGTCTGAAGTCTGTGATTTGTAAGAGAGACCCCAGTTTCATTATTTTCCTGATGTCCCCACCTAGCTGAAGTCATATTTCATTTTAGCATATTCTTTAAAAAATCACTCTGCTTACCAGCTCTGTGTCATCTCATGTCATTTCAGCACCCGGCAGCTGTTGGGCAACTTGCTGTCATCCGCCCTGCACCCTTCTAGCATCACACAGCTATGTTGTGACAGCAATCAGTTAACACAGGCTGCTCTCCCTCCTCATATTTTGGATAATCATGTTGTGTCATTTAAAGCTAATAAAAGTACAGTTTATGATTGAAGCTTATGAAACAACTTTGTACACCAAATATGTCTGTAGAGTGTCAGTTATTTTCTTCCTCTCTTGGTGAAACAAAATTGCATGGAATATAAAACTGATTTCTCCAAAATACTTCATCTGGAGAAGAAAGGGGAGTTTGAAATATAACTTAATGATATTTCGGCACAACAGTGAAGTAACCTTAGATCTGTATCCTGTCCCTGCTTTTAAAGAGATATTCTCCATATACTTTTTTACTTTGCAAGTTTATTTAAAATGCTCCTATTATATAGGTGAAGATTTGGATAGCATATTTGTTTTCAATTCACAAATTCATCAACACTTTGTTTCGGGCCATTGATTGCAACCCTACTTTGTAATTTCACTTAGCCCACTTATACTGTTTCCTGATTCCATTCTGCTTTTCTTCTTGTTTTTATCCTTAATTTTTTAAAAAAATACTATTAATCAGGAGCTAATGCATGGATCATATCATTCCATTGTTCAATCACTTCAAACAGAATTTTCCAATTGTTTTCCCAGAAAGTTTCCAAACAAACATACGTTTTCTTCCTGGACTCCTTGCCATCAGCTTAGTTACCTTTCTGCCCGCACTATGCCACCATGAAACCCTCATTCACTTGCTGTCCTCATCAGTCCTGGGTTTCATTTACCAAAAAAAAAAGAAAAACAGTAAAAAAAAAAACAACACAACTTCAAGAGGGTGGCCCCAACAAGACAACACCTCTGAGTTGATAATATGAACAAGTAAAAGCTCTCAGTTGATAATATGAACAAGTAAAAACAGGACTATACATATTGTCTGCCACAGGTTTTCCAGAATAATCCATATCTTAATTCAACATATAGGACATTGATGTAGCAAGGCCTTGCTTATGCACTTTCCAAGATAGTTCAATCTTGCTCTAGCTGCCTTTTGCAGGAAGACATCATGAATTTTCCGTCTTAAGTTCCCAAGTTACAAGTGTGTCTGAGGTAGTGTCCTGTTCACCCAGTGAAGTTTCCGCATCGGATCTCAATGACACAGTCTCTAGAGCATACTGTGACCTTGGAGTATCCCTAAGTCTGTGTCCCAGCATCTCACGGCACGGACCTGGGTTCCCAGGATGCGACCCCCACCCTCCACACACCAACATCAGAACCGACTGTTCTGCAGCAGTGGATCCATACAGTATTTGTCCTTTTGTGATTGGTTAACTTTATTCTGCATATTGTCTTTCAGATGCTTCCATTCCTCAAAGTGTTTCATTGTTTCATCCCTGTTTTTGAAGGATGCAGAGTATTCCATTGTATGCATATGCCAGAGCTTTATTATTATTATTATTATTATTATTATTATTATTATTCAGTTTCCTGCTGATGGGAATTTAGTTAGTTTTCAGTTTCTTGTTATTGTGAATTGTGCTGCAATGAACATGGAAAAGCAAACATCTGTTCATGAATGTCTGTTCATCTCTTTCATATTTCTCTTGGGTATCTGCCCAGTAATAGTAATCCTGGATCATACAGTCTTCTGTTGGCATCTGTTTTAGGTATCTCCATATCACCTTCCATGTCTGCTATACCTATTTACAAGCACACTGGCAGTAGATAACAGTTCCAGTGTCACCACAAAGTATTCAATGCTTGCTGTTCTCAATTTTTTTTAAAAAAATTGCTACAGTTAAGGATGCTATAAAGTATCACATGGTTCTTTCAACTTGCATTCCCAATGTCTAAGGAATGGAAGCATTTCCTCTAGTGATTGTTAGTCATTCAAGTGTCATCCTTTGTGAATTGCCTGTTCAGGCCTTTGCCCATCTTCTCAGAGTTATTAGTTTGTTTTTTTCTTGTTGTAGGCTTATAAAACACTGTATCTTAGGAATTATTCTTTTGTCTGTTATGTCATTACTAAATAGAGCTTCCTAATCAGTGGACTGGGCTCTATCTTTACTCTTTTAATGAAGTCTTTCAATGAATAAAGGTCATAATTTTAATAGATCCCACCGAAATATTTTTTGTCTTGCATGGATTGTTTCCTTGTTATCTCTGATAGCCATGTAATCTGGACACTAAGGCACCATATTTGTCCCAGTTTTTTCATTGATGATCCTGATAGCTTTGAGCTTTACATTTAGCTTTCACATTGAGTTTTGTTCCACCTAGAGTTTGTGCATGGGCTAAGGGATGGTTATTGTTTCATTGTTCTCTAGGTGGATAACCAGTTTTTCCAGCCTGATTTACTGAAGAGAGCATCTGCTTCCAACTTAATGTTTTATAGGTCTTTGTAAAAAATCAATTGTCTATATGTGGATGTTTTTATTGCTGGCATTTCTGTCCTGATCCATTGGTCCATGTATCTGTCATTATTATCAGTATCAGACTGTTTTGACAACTGTGACGGTATAGTAGGTTTTGAGGTCAGGTAGAATGAGACCACCTACCTTGTTATTCTTTTTGAATCATTCTTGGTCTGTTGTGGACTTCTATCCCTTTTCTATGAAGTTAGCAATATGTCTTTACAGTTCTTTAAAATGATACTAAAATTTACATTAGAATTGCATTGAATTTGTAGATTGTTCTAGGTAGTGTTGAAATTTTCATAACATTGAGTTCTCCAACCCACAAAAATGAAATTCTTTCATTTCTGTAGATCCCTTTGGGATTCTTAAAGTTTTCTTTATTGTCGTTGTTGTTAGGCTTTTTCCTAGGTATTTCAGCTTTCAATGTCTATTGTGACTGATATCGTTTCCTTGAAATCTTTTACGGAATTCCCTTCAATGATGGGTAGTAACGCAATTGATTTCAGCTTTTTAACCTTGTTTCCTTCTACTGTCCTAAAGTCTTCTATTGTTTCCAGCAATTCTATTGTGGACACCTTAGGATTTTCAACGTACAATATCATCTACAAATAGTGAGAGTTTCACTTCTGCTTTACTAAATTGTAACCTCTTGATTTGTTGCCATTGTCTTATGGTACTGGCTAGAACTTTCAGCACAATGTTGTTTGGCTGGAAATTTAACCACAAATGTTGAGATCATTTCAGGCCATGAATGGTGATGCACGACCATGGCTACATTGGTTACAGAGCTTTTATTCAAATGGTTAGTTTGGTATTTGTTTTTGTTTTACTCTACATTTCTTTCCCTTTATCCAGAAACTTCTAATGGACACAATTTAGTTCTGGTTTCTGAGTCATGTAGGTTAAGGGTCACAGGGTCCATTAGTTGATTGGACTTACTGTTTCCAAATCTATTCAATTTTCTTCACTACTTTTTATTACAGACATAGAGCAAGAAATTGTTGCATCTTATGATCATTGATGTAGATGTAGATGATGTCCCTCCCCTTTTTAACCCCATTATTGATCATCAAAATAGGATGTAGATTTCCTGGTCTTTATAATACTAACTGATCTTGAGACCCATTTGACTCCCAGATCATGGTCTGAGCCCTTAGACCCATTACTGATTTACTCAAGGGATTCAATTATGTCTAAGAAATTCTCACAAGTTTTCCCTCTTCTCGTACACTGCCATCAAGCTGATGCTGACTCAGCACCCTGGAGATAAGGGCTAAACTGACCCTGTGACAGTGGCATTGTAGAGGAACAGGCAACCCTGTCTCTCTTGAGGAACACCTGGTGGTTTCAACATGTTCACATTGTATTTAGCAGGCCAACTCCTCACCACTATGACTAAGGTTCCTTTTGCTCCTTATGTTCGTGTATGTATATATATGTGTGTGTATATATATACATACATATATATGTATTTGTAGTTCAGGTAAACATGAGAGAACTTCAAAAGTTTATGAAAATACTCCACTATTTTTAATTAATTTTTCCATAAACTTCTTGAATATTCCAACACATATTAGTACCAGGCTCTCCTTATACTCTTTTCAGTCTACAAGTCTACTCTAATCAGTCTACAAGTGATAGAGTATTTTAATTATTAGTAACATTATGGAACATGTACATGAATTATATATCTCTTTTACTTCTGATCATCAACCATTTATTATCCCTTTAATTAATAAAGAAGAATTGAGAACTGCAATAAGAATGTCCAATTTCTTTAAGGACAATAAGTTGTGTTTATTAGAATTTTACAATTCAGATTTAGTGTGTCAGGATAAAATTTTGTGCAATAAGTGGTTTTAGTATTTGCTATTTCATTAGAGGTGAATTATAATAATGTATTCCATGTTGGCTATCCTCTAGCTGATGGACAAAAGAAACCTTGTCACCCAAGGTTTCCATCTACTCTTCATACTGGTAAGAAGTTTTATAAGATAAGTATTCATTACCAATGCTTCAAATGCATTTTATGCAAGTTAATCTTTATGCTATGATACTCACAGATAGAATGTTATTGTTAGCCAGGTTTAACTGGTTTGTGGTGATATTAGCTGTACAAAGTATGGTCCCAAGTATTAAACATATTAAAAAGGTAAATATATAAAAAGAAATAATAAATGCTATCTAAAGCATTATCTGGAAATGAATGTTTACACTGACAGTAAATAATTCATGCCTTTCCTCTATGAACTCAAAAAAATTTATGTGTGTGGCATCACTGCCCTGGTAGGAGTAGGAAGCCTAGCCTTGCTCCTAGAGAGCTACTGCTGGATTTGAACTGTCAACCCTGTGGGTTGCAGTCTGCAAACAACCACTAGGCTATCAGGGCTCATCCTGAACTCAAGATAATTTAAATTAATCATGATATATCCAATTACCTTTTATCCATTTGAAAATTAAGCATTGAATAAAGAAGATGAAAGAGGATTCTCTATATTTAAATAATGATGCTATGGGCAAACATTAAGAAATTCTGGACTGTCTATTTGTGAAACAGGTGATGCTTATATATCCCTGGGTATGGATGGATTCTAGAGAGCCTTTATTCATTGTATACTACGTTTTGAGAAACATTGAATTCAGTGTCTCTAATCTTCAATCAAATATACCCTGGTGTGATGATATATTAATCAAATAAACAAATTTCTTAAAGGAAACAGCAAATAGAAACAACAATTATCTTCAAATTGATTTATAAACCCACTATGTTTATATATACTATTTTAATACAAGGTTCTATTATATTTTAAACACATTTAATAGGTGTATTTTTCTTTTTTTTAAAATAAGCTATAGTGAAACCAATTCATTAAGAACTTATGCTTCAAACCACTAAAGTGTATGTATGCATTTGTATATCAATTTATTATCTCTTTTATGAGAACATTTTTGAATGATAGAACAATGGAGAGCTGGAAGAGATTGTTTTGAAGGTCTTAAGTTTATTAGAATAATCAAAGGAAAACATAATTATAGGCTTAAATTTTGCAGTATCAATTCCAAGCTTCAAGCATCAGTGTTAAGTAAGTTAATCATGTGTACATGACTCTGTAGGATACTTTGAATGCATTTTTGAAGATGGTTAGGACATCAGTGTCTCTAAATTTGAAGAAAAAGTTACATCTTTAAGGACTAACAGGGAAAAATAGCAACTGAAAAGTTGAAAAATAATAAGTCAAGCTCTTAATCTTCAAGGGTTGAGATAGCTTGTATATATATATATATATATATATATATATATATATATAGTTTATTTAATGTGTTATAATGATCTGTTGGTCTTTGCTGGTATCATTTTGAGCATCTGATTTGCATGGTCAAAGTGAATGATATTCATATGAGAGTCTGCATAAATATCACAAAATTCAGTGTAGCAGCACCTACATAACTGTACTCTGATCCCAAAGGAAGAGAAAAATATAAATGTAGGTGATGATTCATTAAGCCTACAGCTGTATATTTAGTCTTATTTTAAGGACTAAAATATTTGTAAATATTATTTAAATTATTTCCACATTAATGCCAGTAAAGAAAATATAGAGATCATTAATATTCCATTAGCAAATTATAGACTTAGATAATGAGAGTTCAAGTTCTGGGTGATAAGTCACATCTGGTATTTTTTAGGAAAGGCATCACTGCCTTTTGGTGGTCGCGGGCACTACTCAGTGCTGCTCCTGAGAGCTGCTGCTGGATTTGAGCTGCCAAGTCCACGGGCTGCAGTCCTGCACTCAACCACTTATGCCACAGGGGCTCAGCCCTTATCTGGTATTTTTAAAAGATCAAACTTGTTGCTGTCGTTTATAGCTCACAGCAACCTTATATTTAGTCATGCTTCCTTCTCTCAGAATGTATCCTGAATTGTTCATTTTATTAACATGACCATCCTTCATTCTAGCTACTAGCTAGAAAAAAAGTTAAATTCAAAATGTAATATATTCATGGGTATTTTCACAGTACATAATCATGTCTTTAGTGAAGCTAAGCTGGAGTATAATGATGAATAATATACATTAACATATTTCCAGTGGCTCTTACAAAAGTACTGAATTTTCAGAGTTTCCATAGGAAAATATTCATGTTGTAAATTTGTATGTCAATGTATCTAACCAACATTGTATGACTTCCATGTGCTAAGGTTCAATATTTTTAAGGGCCTGAAAGGAGAGACTATCAAAAACATAAAGAAAATGAAACCAAGGGAAAGCTCCAAAAGCAAAAAGTGTAAGGATTAAGCAGATGCATGAAAATCTTGCTGAAGTAGAAACTGGGAGATTGTCCTTGTGCTAAGGAATTTTATCTGGCTGTTTTTTTCCCATGATCTTATAGGTTATTCTGATATTATTTTCTCTTCCAACACTAACATCGAATTTATGACTAGTCAAGTTCTCTTAAGCACTCCATTTCCCACTGTTTTTCATTTTCTTTACATTTACATTCTAAAAACTACTCAAGAACAAAAGTATTGCTGTTCAAAATAATGCAAGTCAAAACACTAATGAACGTACTATGATGCAGCAGTTACATAGTCTGTTGTTACTTTGAGACATAAGAGTGAAGGGGTGGGGTTTACTCTGTCAATCAGATCACAGCTCGATAACTTCATTTGGAGGTACTAAGAAGATAAGTAACTTGCTGGTGGCCGGACACACACATACTCCCCCTGAGACATACCGATGAGAAGTGTGGTAGAGCTATGCCGATGCGACCAGAGCTCTGGAGCCAGGAGACCCCTGCCAGGGCTGAGATGCTTTACACTTACCACCAGAATGCCAAGACTCCAGGAACTGGTCGGTGAGCTCCCTGCACTCCGGGTCATTGCAAGTGTTGCATGAGTCTGAAGAGGCATTTACTGACTGGTTCTGTACTTATGGGCTAATATCAGCCTTATCGACTTGACCTGGACTGGTCTGGGATGCTTTCTCAGTATTCAATTGCTCTTGTATATAAAGTTTTCTATATACATGTTAGCGTCTATGAATTTCTTTCTGTAGTTTACCCAGGGTAACATATATGCCAATCTGAAAAATAATTTTCTAGAACTCTACCAGATATAGAGAAACATAAAATATACAATTCAAAGAGCTTTTACATATGTGAATTATGGCTCTCAGAATCTACTGACTTAGACATTAAAAACAAACCTTTAAGAAGTCTATTTTTTTAAAACCGCAATGTTAAATATGACATGCGAATCCATATCATGTTAGTGAAAATATAAATATGTTCCAAAAAAAGACATTGATAAAATTATATCACATTATATTTTGCAGAGTACTTTAATGTCTGGTTTATCAAAGATATCTTAGAATAGCTTATCTATTGCATTCAATATGTTGTGGAGTCACACATCAGATAGTCTTGAAAATCCAACTATACCCTTATGAGACAATGAAAGAAAAATGCAAATGATATTTTAATATTATTATGGAGTTTATTTGACACAGATAATTACACAGAAATTATCAGGAAACCCTGTAAGTCTCAGAAGCATATTCTGAGAAATGGCTTGCCAGGAAACAAGCTGAACAAATTAACCAAGATTTGCTGCACCATGTTCTTTTGTTCCTTTAAGATACCCAATCATCTTCTATTTTTTATCCAATTTGTTACAAATTGCAAGAAATGAAACTCAACCCTTGGCATTACATGGAAGAATTACACTTGTTACATAATTCAAATTATCCTTTTATCTAGTCACTGAATTCTAAAAAAAAAATAGATTTTCAACAAAGGAAAATGAAGACCATGGAAGTATAACTGCACTGTCAGTGTATTTTTGTAATGCATCAAGTAAAGACATTCTGATGATATTCACTGGCAAGGAAATGACAGTTGCAGAAGAATAGAAGTCCTTCAAACTAGAAACTATTCTTTAGTTATAGAGAATCATCTATTAATGTGTTGTCAACAAGTACATAGTGTCTTTCGATCTCTCAAATGCTAATCTAGACAACCCAGATTGTTGCACAGCACTGAATGATCAAACACGTTCTGAGAATTTGCTTGCGATCCACTGAGTGTAGCATATGGGAGGTGTGGTTCATTGAGAGTTTAAATAGTATGTATGAAAAGAAACTCATCAACATTATTCAAGTACCCCATTCAATCTTGGTTATTGAATGCCTGCCTTGATTTATGGATGGCATAGAGGTTTAAAGAATTTCCTCATTTGTGAGTGATTAGATGAAATTCAATTCACAATTGCTAATGCTAGGTTGTAAGATAATATGAAAAAAATTGTTGTAAACACAGAAATAATTCTAAAAGATGGATTCAATTAGTAGTATTGGATTAGGTCATGCAAAATGTCTTTTGACTTCTTTGCTGTTGCCTCCATGAGCATTTATAGTGAATCCAGTCAAGACAAAGATCCTTAGCAATTTCAGCCTTTTCTCCATTTATTTTGATGGCACCTATTTGTTTGGTTGCAGGGAGTTGGGTCTTCTTTACATTTAGTTGTGATCCATACTGAAGGCTACAATCCTTGATGTTGACCAGTAATTGATCCAATCCCCCACCCAACTTAGCAAGCAAGTCTGTGTCTAGCAGGCTGTTAGTCAGTCTTCCTCCAATCTGGATGCTGCACTCTTCTTCAGATAATCTAGCTTGTCAGGTGATTTTCTAATCATATAGACTGAACAAGGATGGTGAAAGCATACAACCCTGAGACACACATTTCTTTATTTCAAAAGACGTAATGCTCTCTTGCTCTGCTCATGCTGCTGCCTCTTGATTCATGTACATGACAGCCATTCTCAACCTGCAGGTCATGACCCTGTTGGGGGTCAAATGACCCTTTCACAGGGGTTTCCCATTTTGGAATAACAGAAAAATTGCAGTTATGAAGTAGAAATGGAAATAATTTTATATTTGGGGGGGTCACCACAACTTGTGAAACTGTATTAAATAGCCACAGAATTGAAAGCATTGAGAACCACTGGTATACAAGTTCCAAATGAGCACAATGAGATGTTATTAAGTTTCTTTTATTCTCAAGATTACCCACAGTGAATTAGGGTGCCCACAGTGTGACAGGTCTTGTTTAGTCCATGAAACACAAGTAAAATCTTTCTAATATTCTCTGTGTCGAGCCAAGATCTGTCTGACATCAGCAATGCTCCCAGTCCTCTTCTGAGTTCAACCTGAACTTTTGGCAACTTTCTGTCAATCTAGTGCTGTGATTAGAAACATAAGCTATCAAGTAAGTAAATATTTTAAAAAATTATAAAACTCCCTATAAAATTCTACCAATTATATTAAATCAAAGAAAACTCACTGCCACTGATTCTATACTGACTCACAGAGACCCCTGTGGGTTTCCGAGAGCTGGATTGTTAGGGGAATAGAAATCTCAGTCTTTGTCCTGATGGTGGTTTTCAACAACTGTGGCTGAAGACCCCAACCCAACACATAGCCATTGCAATAGCAGGGCTTCTGGCATCTTACACAGAAACATGCCAATTTGTAGGTACTATTCAAAAGCAAAAACAATCTGAATAATTCAGATAATAATGTTTTTCTGAATTACTCTCGCTGATTGAGGTGGTAGGTGGTACAATATTCACTTGAGGTGACCAGGTGGTATGCTGGCTAATCATTGGGCTGCATTCTACAATGCCTGCAGCTCAAAATCACCAGTAGATTCCCAGGAGAACAACTGAGCTTTCTATTCTTTTCTATGGACTTGGGAACCCACAAGGTGTCACAAGGTGTCGGCACTGGCCGAGTTTGAGTTTGGTCTATTTACCTAAATAATAGAATTGCATTTTTTTATGATGGCATTTATCATACATCTGTGTTTTGTTGACTTGTTTCTGGATTATTTTTTTTTCTCCTGGAAGCAAGTTGAGGAAATGTTTTGGAAGCCAGATCTGGCTTATTCTGGCTTCAGCAGGGAGATAGAGAATTCACCTCCACATTTTCCCAAGGTTAACACCTATGACATGGAGATAAGACATGCCTCTACCCTCAATTTTACTTTTTCCTATTTTGATCCCAAAAGTTCTTCCTTAAGCATTTATTTCTCTGTTGCATTTGAGATTCCTTCAATGGTCAGAAAAATTTATAGAAAATAGTGATAAATATAAGGGCTTATTTGAGAGGTTAGCAGTTGCCCTAAGTCAAGATCAGAAAGCACTCTAAGGGTACGGTTCTTTTGTCCATCCTGAGCAGTGCCTCACCACAGCCATGCCTGCAGGAAGGTCTCCATCTGGTATTTAGCGTCTCTAAGACTATGTAGGACCCTTGATTTCTGTCCCGCTCTATTAAGTATTACACAGCTCCCCTAGGACACCGAAGTGGCCCTACTCTGTAAGGTAGCCTCTTGCCAAAAGATATTCAATTTTATTCTTTCAATAGACTGAGACCTCTCTATTCTGTTTCATGATGTCAGGATGGTTCCTCTGCTCTCATGATCTCACTGTTTCAGACTCGGATGCCTCTGTTGCCAGTCTCTAATTCAGGCAGGGTGCTAGGATGTGATCTACTAGAGGGTCTTCTCTTGATTTTTGTGGGATTTATTTTATCAGCTTCTGCTCCAACAATTTTATAACAAGAAAGATGGCAGAACTGACCCACGTCTCAATTAAAGACACAAACAATGCTATGCTATCACATGTCCATAAGCACTGTCTTGGCCTTTAATGATATGTTTAAATGGATTTTAAATTTTGTCACAAGTAATATATCCTATTGCCAAGAAGGTGACAGGAAGAAAATATTTTCATTCCAGGTCTATTAAATGCAACGTTAAAGGAAAGAATACAGAAGAAAAGGCAGAATTTCTCATTATGTTTCAAAATCAGTATGTGTTTCACATAGATTTCTCACTTTGTCATTATTCCAAATTATTTAGTCAAGTCACGTCTAATCTTTGGGTTGTTATACCTGGGAGTTACTCTTTCATGTTTCCTCAATACCAAGACATCAGAAGTTTGCCTCTATAGACTTGCAGCTTTCATCAATTAAACTTTATCATTGAACAGTATAATACTCATTTAAGTTGCCCTGGATCCTCTCAATACATCTGATCTCCAATGTTTAGCATCAACTTCAAGTCCTCTTGATATTGAGATTTAGTGATTCGTGATGCATAATTAATTTATTCTACTTTGACCCCTTTTTGATTTCTGTTTTTGGGAGAGGCTCAGGATATTTATATAATGTTCTCAGCTTTGACCTTAATGGCATCATTGGAGACCAATAAAGTAGACTTGTCCTATTTAAAAATTTTAATTAGGAGTTGTCAAATAATTTCTGTTAAAGGCCAAAGAGTAAATATTTTAGATTTTTGCCTGATAGAATGTCTGCTATAACTGCTCAATTTCGCTCTATTGGTACAACAGCAGCATAAGGCAATGGATAAATGAAATGTTATGCCTGTGTTTCACAAATAACTTTATTCATCACAAAAGATAGCAGTGTGATTTGGCCCTGGGGATTCAGTTTGCTCACCCATGATTTCAGTAATCAAACATAAAATCAAAGAGGGTAAAACTTAAAACAGATCATTAAGCATACTCATTATCAGCACAACCACAACTACATTCCATTTTCCCAAGTTTATACATCCTACTTGGTGCAATCTAACATTATATTCATTATCAGTTTAGGGCCTGAACTATGTCCCACAGGATTGCACTTTCATGGTATTTTCACAAGAGTACTATGAACCCTCTTAAGGCTAAGTTTTTGAAGGGTGGGCACTGGAACAGCAGGGGGAGTGAAACAATGAAGTCCTTGGGGGTGACCAAAAATTGACTTTGAGGCCAGGATATGGCACCCTATCAGACTTGATCAGAAAATATTCATAAAGGTCACCAAACATATATAGAACCATTTATAGGCTTTTCTTTTGTTTGTCCTTGGTTTTTGTTGCTTTCATTTGGGTTTTTGATACTATTTTGTTTGGCTCTGCTTTGTTTTTGTGCTTATAATTGTCTCCTCATGTCTATCTAGACAAGATAGGCAGAATGAACAATCCAGAGGAGAAAACAATGGGATGGACCATTCTGGGGGAATGGAGGAGAGGAGAGGCTGGGAAAGCAAATGCGTGGTAGCAAATTGAAGGACAAGGGAGAAACAAGTGATATAATATCAATGGCGAGAAGGATATAGTACGCCTGGTAGGGGGTACTCAAGGACAATGTAACTGATAGTAATTACTGAAACCCAAATCAAGGCCAAACATGAGGATATGCCAAGAGGAAAGTAAAAGGAAATAAAGTAAATAACTAGGAGGCAATGGGAATCTTTAAAGGTCTAAATACAGGCATGTACACAAGTAAATATATTTATATATAATGATAGGAAAATAGAACTCAGTACATATATTTTTATGTTAAGTAGCAGGGAAACAGACAGACATTGGGCCTCTATTCAAGTACCCCCCTTAGCACAAGAACACTTTGTTCTAATAGCCCAGCATTGTGTGATGCCAACATTTTTGTCATATCACTGAAGACAAAATGGGTGCATAGCAAATGTGGTGAAGAAAGCTGATGGTGCCTGGATATCAAAATATATAGTGACTGGGGTCTTAAATACTTGAAGATAAACAAGCAGACATCTATCTGAGAAACAGCAAAGTAACATGGAAGAAACACACAAGCCTGTGTGATAATGAGGTGCTAATGGGATCAGGTATCAGGCATCAAAGACCACAATCATATCATTGTGAATGAAGGGGGAGTTTGGAGTGGAGACGCAAAGTCCATCTGTATACAATTACACATCTCCTTACAGAAGGGTCATGGTGGGGGAGACCAGCCAGTCAGGGTGTAGTATAGCACTAATGAAACCTACAAGTTTACTACAGTTCTTTACTCCTTGCCCCCTCTTCATTATAATGATCCCAATTATATCTTAAAAATGTGGCTAGACCAGAGCACATATACCAGGACAGATAAGATCTAGAAACACAGGGAATCCAGGACAGATAACCTCCCCAGGGACAATAATGAGAGTAATGATACCAGGAGGGTAAGGGGAATATGGTGGGGGAAAAGGGAGACTGATTATAATGATCTAAATATAACTCCCTCCCTATGGAATAGATAACAGAAAAGTGGGTAAAGGAAGACATCCATCAATGTAAGGCATGAAAAAAATGTCTTATGTCTTACTTTTTGTCAATGTAAGACAAAAAATGAAAACAAATTACAAGTTATGAAGGATTAGTGAGGGGGAAACAGTGAGATAGAGAGGGGAAAAACATGAGGAACTGATACCAAGGGCTCAAATAGAAAAGAATACGTTTTGAAAAAGATGATGGCAGCAAATGTACAAATGTGTTTGACACAATGGATGGATATATAGATTTTGACAAGAACGTAAGACACCTCCCTAAGAAATGATAAAAAACCCAAAGAAGCAGTTAGTTTGAGTAACAATATCATTCATAATATAAGTGTATTATCAATTGACCTCATTTCATTTATCTTTATTCAAGTAGATTTCTATCTTAAAGATTGTATTGCATGGAAGATGATATCACCTATGGCATAGAGCAAGTTTAAAGTAATTTGGGAGGGACTCATGTAAAGATATTTCTAAATAAAAAGGAAACCAAATCAACTGTGTTTGAATATGTTGACATATAGCCACTCCCTGTAGGGTTTCTGAGAGTACAAGAAGAGTTGCAAAATTTACAGGCTACAGAATAGCTGGTGCATTTCAACTACTCACCTTTATTGGCATACAAGGCTTACTGAATAGTGACTTTGCACACTGTCAGTCTTGACCAACCAGAAATCATATCTCCCTACATGGAGTTGTTTCTCAGATGTATTAGTCTGGGTAGAGTAGAGCAAAAGCTCATAGACATACATATGGATATAAGGGAAAGCTTTAGATACAAGAGGAATGCAATATTGAGAAAGCATCCCAACCCAGTCCAGCTAAAAATCATAAGTGTGATATTAGCTCATATGCCCGATATCAGTCTATAAAGTTTCCTTCCAACTCACGAAGTCACAGGTCAGTGGGTGCAGAATACCAGCACTGGCAGGGGTCTCCCCATGGCTCCTTGTTTCTACGGTTCAGGGTCCATCAATAGCATCCAGTGGTGGCAGAAGCAACTCATCGCTGGCACAGATTTCCACATGGCTTTTCTAGCTTCAGAGGTCTGGTTCCATCAGGGTAAGGTTGTGTGGTTTCTCCTCTGACTCCTTCAGTTCTTGGGATGCTGCCATCTTGTCTTGTCCAAAGTTCATTGTCTCGGAAACTAACTTCCAACAACTGGGGAAGATTGCTTCTCATATCCACCAGGGAAATACTCCGATTTCCCAGAAGTCTCATTAGAAAGCCATGCCCACACAGAGGCCTCATTGGCTACTCAATGGCTATTTCCAGATTAACAGGCTAGACTCCACCCCTACATCTCCATCATGAAATTAATATAAGCACATGACCGCCACACAGGGCTTTGAACATTCCACTCACAAGCAGCTTTGGGTTTCAAAACTGATGGCATAGTAAGAAATTTTTTTTTAACTTTAGAGCTACCTGAAAGAAATAAACCTTTAGAAGATAACTCTAAATAATTCTAAAATGAAAATATATCATATTGTGAGTTAGTAATGGCTTTTTTGTTCATATATACTTGTGAGTTGCAATAGAATGAGATCTGTGTTAGATTAAAATTAATCTGACACATTATTCACTTGTCTTGCCAGAAAGAAATGTATAATGTTGAATTTGAGCATATTCAAACCTGAAACCTTGGGAGTATTATTCCTGAGTCTCTGAAATATTTGTTGGACACACTTGCAAGATGTATACTTGATATCTAAAGAATTAATTATCCTGGAGTTCTACTTATTAAGAAACTCATTTTCTGCCAAGGTTTTCTATGGCATACAAATATATAACAATATTATCTCTATAGGCTTATCCAATTTCTACTATTCAGGAATTGTCATTTCTTCTTAATAAATTTTGTCCACTTAGCTAGAATGTTTGGATGGACCAAGAAAACTGGAGATGCCACACTCATCCTCATATAATCCAGTTTCTCTGATGATTTGCTCAGTGTACAGAATGGAACAATATGGCTTGTGTTAGTCCCGGTAGATGAGAAACAAATGCATAGGCATGCATATGGATATAAGGGTACAGTTTATATACAAGAGGAATGTTACCGTAAGAAAACATCCCAACCCAGTCCTGTTCAAAGTCATAAGTCCAATATTAGCCCATGTGCCCGATACCAGTCTATATAATCTTCTTCCAACTCATGAAGTCACAGGCCAGTGGGTGCAGAATCCCGGCACTGGCAGTTGTCTCCTCATGGCTCCTCACTTCCAGGGCTCAAGGTCCATCAATAGCATCCAGTGGTGGTAAAGTCAACTAAGCACTGGCAGGGATCTCCATGTAGCTTTGGCAGCTATAGATGTCTGGTTTCATCAGGGTAAGGCCATCTGTCTTCTCCTCTGGCTTCTTCAGCTCCTCAGAAGCTGCCATCTTGTCCATTGTAATTCATTGTCTCTGAGACTAACTCCCAATAACTGGGGAGATAGCTTCTCATCTCCACAAGGTAAATGTCTTGAGATTTCCCAGAAGTCTCAGGAGAACACCATGTCCACACAGAGGCCTCATTGGCTACTCAATGGTTATCTCCAGATTAACAGGCTAGATTCCACCCCTACATCTCAATCATGAAATTAAAATAAGCACATGACCGCCACTTGGTTGGAGCATACAACCCTGATGACCACTTTTCCTGATTTTAACTATTCCCTTCTTACACTTGCACAATTGCCTGCTGATCCATGTTTAAGTTCCTCATGAGCATAAGCGTTCTCAAATTCCCAGTTTTCTCAAGATCTTCCATAGTTTATTATTTAAGATTCAAACATACTAAATTGTCATTAATTTTTCAAATAAATACTTCTCTTTACTATTTCATATTAATTCCAGCTTATATTTCTGATATAAAAAATATCTATTTTTTTTTGCTGTGTATACACATATTTTCTTTGGTACCATATCAAAGAGAATACCTAAATAGAAATATGTAGACCGGAACCCTGTTGATGTAATGGATTATGTGTTGCACCTCTAATTACAAGGCTGCTCGACGGGATAAAGATGAGGTTTTCTGATCCTGTAAAAAATTATAGTCTCAGAAATCCATGGAGGCCTGTCGATTCTTCCCTCTGAGGTTGCTGTGGGGCAGAGTTTGCTTAATAACAGTAAGGGTTTTTTTTAGATAACATGTATCAGGGGAAGATGAATGATCATGTGGCCCCTCCAAAGACTAGTCCTTAGTTCTAGAGTTAAACTATGAGAACATTCATAGAAATATCTTTCAGTTTATAAACAACCACTTATCATTATGTGTTTTATTTTCTTATTGGTGTGCTGGGTTTCTGAGTCAAATGGAACATATTTCCCACTAGCTGCTTTCCAAGGACCATAACAAGACAATCAGGGCCACATTATTTTATGAAATTTAGATTTAATTTGTGTTTTGTTTAGTTTTGGTAGTTTCAAGTCGAAGTACTTCCATCAGTGGGTGTCAAAAGAAAATTAAAACAAAAATAGAAGTGTGAAAATCTCTGAGAGACAATAGTAAAATAGTATCACTGATTAGTGTACACTATATATTATCATCCAGAAAAAGTTTCATCATATTAATATCTACGTATAAGTGTCAGGCTTGTTTTAATTTTCTCTGGTTAATCATATTACATTTGGAAGAGCAGCTTCATTTAGATTAACCATATAATTAGATTTTTAATAATCTTTAATCTTTTTCTAAACTCTTTTGAACAACATGATCTTGAACTTGTCTTCAAATAGTTGATGGTAACTCTGCTCCTTTCTGTTCCCTTAGGGACTTGGCCTTGCTTTTGATGTGCTATCTGGGTGGGAAGCAAGGATAAATGGCTCTCGGTTGGCTATTCCTATAACGATAACCTTTACTTCATGTTAGAAAAGCAGTGGGAATTAATCCAGTTGCTGAGGATAGCAATTCTAATCTTATACACAGGAACTAGGGAAATAACTGCATGATGAGTTCTAGTACCCAGTGGACCTGCTGTGAAGTGAATTCAGATAAGACTACATTAATCACATACATTCCTGCCCACCACTGTGAATACTAGCTTGTAACGTGACTGGACTGGGTCCTCAA
This sequence comes from Nesogale talazaci, assembly GCA_004026705.1. Classification (NCBI taxonomy): domain Eukaryota; kingdom Metazoa; phylum Chordata; class Mammalia; order Afrosoricida; family Tenrecidae; genus Nesogale; species Nesogale talazaci. Next base: position 164,665 of record PVJH01001195.1, on the reverse strand, counting down.
AGATTGAGGTTCTCATAAACAGTCTCTAAAATCTTCTGAGTGTTTCCTTTCTACAGTAAATGATCATGTCTATCATTAAGACAATGTATTTTCTGAATTTGTTAAATTTAAAAAGAAAATTTTCTTTCATTTCACTGAAGGTATCATAATTTTATAAATAGATTAGTTCTTTCAGATAGATGAGGTTAATCACACTGAATATGACACTGATGGCATGAAGAATCATGTCATATTGGATAATAATTGGAACCCAAATTTATATGTCATGGCTATATAAATCACAAAAGATTTTGTTATGTTGTGTCAATATTTTGTTTCCTGGAAATTTCAAATCCATAACTTTGAGAAATAATTTCTAAGGGTGAGACCCATATGCTAACAGACTCAACTCCATATATCTACAGATAAGTATCAATTGAGAGTATACTGTATATTTATATCTAAATATCTATATTTGGGGAGAGAGAGAGAGAAAGTCAAACCCTACCCTAAATCTACTCAATATGATACAGTATGTCAACATCATTTGCAAAAGATTTATCAATACATTAAATTTTGAAAGATTTATCAATACATTAAAATTTGAAAATAATATATAATTATATTATATTATATTAGAGACCAATGTCATGTCATCTTGAAACTGACTTTTGAAAGCATATCTACTTTGTATATCATACAGCATGCCATGGGGTTTTGACCATTTTTTCCCATATCAGAAAGATCATTTCAGTTGCAGGTTCTCCAACTGTTGCTGAAGGCTATCACACATAGAAACCCTATTTACAACAAAACAAAACTCTACCAGTTCTATGACATTTTCAAAATAATTCCTATCTTTGAACCCATTGTTGTGTCTACTGCATCAATCAACAGTGAGGGTGTTTCTCTTTTTCTGCTGATCCTCTACTTCACCATTCACAATGCATTTTGGCCTCTGCTAATAACGTGACCAACATTCATGAGATGAAGTCTCATAACCCTTGCTTCTAAGAAGAATGCTAGCTAATATTTCTTTGAATATAGAATTTAGTCATTCTTCTAGTTTTCCAAAATATATTCAACATTCTTCATTAGCATCATAATTCAATGGCTCTAGTTTCTCAGCCATCTTCTTTATTAATTATCCAGCATTCACATAGATGGATGGCTTGGTGGAAGGGAACCTTAGTTGCATGTTTGATTTCTAATAGTTTTGTTGGACATTTGCATAAAACAATATGCATATCACATTTGATTTCCTGACTGCTGTTTCATTCATTGAACTATATGAACATCCTGAAATGGTTGAACTCCAACCAGTTATTTTTGATAAAATGATGCTGGGTATTCCAGCCATCTTCTTTTGATATTTCCTGTGTTCTTTCTTTGGCTCATAAAATCCTTCAGATTTACACCTTGAGATTTGAATAAGCTCATTTCTTTCAGCTTGAGAAAGACAGAGTGAGTTCTTCCCTTTTGATTTTCTAACTCTAGTTCTTCACATATGTCATTAAAATATTTTACTTGATCTTCTGGAAAATACAATAAAAGCAATGACGCCCACTGCCATTGGGTCAATTCCAAATCTTAGAAACCATATAGAAAAGGGTAGATCTGCCTCTGGGACTGTCTGGTTCACTCTTTATGGAAGTAAAATGTCTCATCTTGGTACCATAGAGAAGCTGGTGGCTTTTAACTGCTAACCTCGCTATTAACAATCCAATTCCAAATCACTAATCCACAAGGGTTCATTTGGAGCCTTTATTTTTTTCTAAAAAGAAAGGCAACAACACTATTTTTCTGTTTTTATTTTATTTTTATCCCTTTTTGTTCTAGTTTTTCTTTGTTCACCATCAAGTTTAGGGTCGGTAATGACATCCTCTTGAGCCTTTCTTTTCTTTACTGCCTTTTAAATGACTGCCTTTTGGTTTTAATGATCTATGGTTTTCTAGAAAGACAACATACTCATACACACACACACACACACACACACACACTCACACACCAGTAGCCCAGACCAGTCCAACATAATTTGATATTCCTTATATAAGCCAAGATGCTCTTTAGACTCACACAGCTAAAGGTCAAAGATGATGAAATGTAAAGTGGGAAGCAAGAGACGCAGGGGCCAGGATAGGGTTGCATGAATTCAAAGTCCATGGTAGCATGGCAGGGTGGCAGCAGTTCTCAGGTTGGGACACCCTATGTGGGGCTACAGTCCCTGAAGGGAAGAAGGAAAAGGAATCAAGAGAGACAGAGAGAGAAGTTCTCACTTTTTTCCCTAAAATATCCATAGCTCCCAGAAGATATCATCAGGCTGTGTCTGATATAATTAACCCACTGGTCTCCACCCCTTCATAAATGTAAGTTGCCATAGAATTATCAAACTACCACAATTTCGTATAATAATTTGGATGTCATCCCCTGTATTAGTCCAGGTAGACTAGAGAAAAATTCATTATAATATATATGTGTGTATATATATATATATATAAGAGTTTTATATAAAGGGTAATCATACATTAAGAAAACATCTCAGCCCAGTCCAAATCAAGTCCATAATCTGATATTGCCTATATGTCTGACAGTAGTCTACAGGTTCCTTCATATTCAGGAAACACATGCAATGATGTCAAATGCAGGATGATCACCCAGTGGATAGAAAGTCTTTGGATCCAAGCGTGTTGTAAGCATCTCAACATGAGTAGAAGTCTCCATGTGGCTTCTCTAGGTCCAGATTTCGTGCTGCATCCAGGTAGATCTACGTGGCTTCTCCTTGGGGCTCTTTCACAAGGAGCCAGTCTTGTTTGCTGAGTCTCACAGGCAGCCAGTATTGGCAGTAGAAAGTCTCCAAAGCCGCCAGGGAGTATCGCCTGCTTCCAAGAAGGTAGTACCAGATTACCCAGAGTTCTCAGAGGAGAAGGCCATGCCCACACAGACATCTCTTTGGCCGTCTACAGACTGACAGGCTAGACTCCACCCCTATGCTCAAAGTGACATCAGATTAGGCGACTGTCACATGCCCCAACTCATTTGGTTTTTAGTCATTCATGTGTATATTAAGGTTAGCTTTATAATTATTGATGATATTGAGATTTCACATAATTATAGTTGATTTGATTTTCATTTTTCCACTTGGAAAGGCTCCTGTATACAATCATTGTTTATGTTGTTGGAAAAGATACAAAAGGACTTTAAAAGTTCTTGGGGAAAGTAGAAAATATTTTAATTAAAATTTTCCACATATGCTTTGGATGCCCCTTGTATTTCCAAGGAGTAAGTCATTGGTCTTACACAATTCTCTAATAGAATCTACAGCATTGTGTCTATTGCCAACAACTTAGCTACTACTGATCCTTGCCAACATTATATTTAACTACTGATCCTTTGTTCTTGCTTCTAAAATGTCCTTACTTCAATCCCCAGTAATTTTTGATGCAACTTGATTACATGTTTTGTCAATTTGGGCAAATTTTGGAATGTGGGTAAAAATCCTCAATACCCTCATTTTGATTGATGTTTCAATTTGTGCATTAGTGGTTGGTGAATAAATTTGAATAATAGTTACCTATGGATACATGGATATTACTTTATCACAGACAGCAATATATTTCATGATAGGCTTCAGTAGGAAGAAAAAGACTCCAAGTTCACACCAACTCAACACTGATTGCTTGTAGGCAGAGGTCAGTCATGCCTCCTTCCTCTATCTGATTTTTACACTATTCTGAAACCACCCATTCATCTAAGGCACTCGGATTCTGTGCTGGGTGTGATAAGGTATTTCAATGGCCATCCAGAACCCACTGAGAATTCTTATCATTATGGAAGGTCTGAGAAGTTAAAGAGCACTGGTAGCATAGTGATTTTGAGTTGAACTGCTAACTGGGAGGTCAGCAGTTCTAAACCACCAGCCACTTTGCAGGAAAATGATGTGGCTTTTTATGCCCCAAAGAGCTATGATTTTGAAAACCCATAGAGACAGTTCTACCCTGGGCTGTAGGATCAGAATGAGTCATGAGTGAGTCAGAATATCTTTGATGGCAATAAGTTTTTACTCGGGAACTTACCAGGTTATCCGAAGCCAGGATAGAAAAACATTAAGAGCATAATATTTTTGTCCACATCAGTGACTACTTTATGCTGGACAGATCTTTCTGGTTATCAGACATTCATCCCTGTGATTCTTTGACCTCTGCCTTTGTGCATTTCCAGAAAGCCTGTCTTTTACTCTGCTTACAATGCCATGATCCCTGGTCTTAGCCCCATGGCCTTTAGCATCAGAGAAGTATTTTGCATGATCTCTACTGATTGTTGTTGTTGTTGTGTGTGTGTGTGTGTGTGTGTGTGTTTTATGGAGCCATGATTATCTCTCATGCTTCTTAGAATGGTGTCTTTTATACTGGGAAATAGTGAAACTGATGAGTCTTTGAGTTAGCGTCTTCATCTCACTCAATCATTTGGTGGAAATCATGGACATATGACTAAAAAAGCCACAGTTGAGCAATTTCACTTTACCACACGTAGCATAAGAGTTCACTTATTTTTCTGATTAATAATGGCTAATTCCCTTCCATTTTAGTTCACAAATGACTAAGATAGAGATACTGATTCATTTGGTTTAGTTTTGATGGCTTGTAGTTTTCCTATGCCCCTCCTTCATGTCTTCCATATTCTAATTATTAATCGATGTTTGCAATTGTTTCTTCTCACTTTACATCACACCACGTCAACAAATTAAAGCCCTGAAATCTTTGTTCTATCTACACCACTAAGGTTGGTTCTACTTTCAAAGAGGAGTTTTCCCTAGTTATATGCTTAATGTCTTCCAGACTCAGGAGTCGTGGTATAACTGTAGGTTAACCAAGGATCTGCTGAGCACAATCTCAAGTTGTGCTGTGGAAGGAAAACCATTCTCTCCACTTTCAGAAGTATCGATGGTCTCAGGAGTCCTAAGGAGTAGCTCTGCTCTACCCTGCCGGGTCCCTGTGTATCAGAGTCTATCAATTGACGTGGAAGACATCAGTTTGGTGCATCCTGAAGAAGGTATCGTCTAGCTGTCTACAATGCATGGTCCACTGTTATTCATAAGGTTTTCAGTGACTAACCTTTCAGCAATGAAAGACCTCTGTCATACTTTTTGTCTGACTTAATCTGAATGTTTCACTGAAACCTGTATACAATGGTTGACTAAATTGGAATTCAAAATATAATTGGCATATCTTTGAGTATCATAGCTATACTAAGCATCAAAAATGGACAAACTGACAGACAAGTTGTGATTATCTGATTAGTCCCCCATATTTACAGAAAGGAGATACTTTTGTAGCTATTATGACATTGATGATGTTGGTGAAGATGAGTCCATTATTTCATGCCATGATGGACAAGGGATTTTTAGGTTCATTTTAAAGTATATATGATGGAGTGGGTAAATATGAGACAAAATACAAAAAGTTCTGATGTATATGGTAATGATAAACATCACAACATTATAATATATGAAAAAAATCAGACACAGATTTTGCAAGTTTATAACTACTCTGCTATTTCAGGAGCAGATGTTTTTAGTTTCCATTTTAATTCTAAATGAGACATCTTGTCTTACACTGATAAAGAATATGATATGCTAATATATTATTATGCTTAATGCTGATACTTTATATGCTAGTGTGCTATTATGTTTAATGTTGATATTTTATATAGTAGCGTCAATGGAATAGTGAAGTAATAAAAAATAAATATGATAGATAAAACAGTAGAATATTTCATCAGAAGAAAATATCCAGGTATTTCAAGATGAAAGGCGATGTACTGCTTTACAATTTTAATTATGACTTTAGTTAAGGTGACATCTAAGCCGATGTACTGCAGCATCTGTTTTCATCGAGACTGGAGAAAACTCACATGAAATAAAAAACAAGTGCCTAGAATCTTAGAAGAAAAAGACAATGCAACTGAATAAGCCAATAATGAAATATGCACACACTTAAAGTTAGGATTTCAGACAGAAGAAGGAAGAACAAGATCATTCTCTCCACAATTGGGAAGCAGGTGGAGTACATATGGAACCTCTTTCATTTCCCTTGGCATCTCAAGTATGTGGAGTATAAATAATCCCACGTTCACCCGAAGACTGGATCCACAAAGTCTACATGGAACATAAAATTCCCTCACCATTTCGGGGTATAATTTATTCATCACTGAACAGGTATGCCAGGTTATCTGCATGTCTTCTTCATTCCTTGTAGCTGTACATGTGCTGCCTAGAGTTGGGTCTTATCACAGCAGCTGTGATTGCTATTGTTGTTACTTTTCTTTCTATTAGAAACTGGTAGAGTTGTGTGAGACGAAGAACAGCCACAAAGTCCCCGCTCTTCTCAAAGGCTGAGCATAAAGATGGCCAAACGGCATTGTTCAAAGTTCAAACCACTGTATGTGTTTTTATTTAGAACTCCATAAATGCCCTTTGCCTCCTAGTGCTTCCTTGATTTCTTTTTACTTTCCTCTTGTCCCACTGTCATGCTTAGCCTTCATATGGGTGTCAGTGATTCACTCAGTTACATTGCCCTGGATTGAGCCCCGCCAGGCCTCTTACATGCTCTTTATCACTGCTTTGGATCACTGGTTGTTTCCTTGTCCCTGGGTTTTTTTTTTTAACACAACTTCCTCTTCCGCACCCCACCACATCTCTCCCATGTTCCCCCGAACTGTCAGTCTTATATTTTCTCCTCCAGATTGTTCATCCTACCTATCTTATCTAGATAGACCTGCAGAGATTATAATATGCACAAGAACCAGACAAAGCAATAAAAGATAACAAAATTCCAATGGAAAAAATAATAAAAGCACGCAAGTAGTTCATGGACTGTTTACCTTTAGGAGAGCTTTCCAGTTGAGTCTGATGGTCTAAATATAGGCACGTACATATGAAAATATATTTATATTAGATAATGGTGAAATAGCTCTGTGTCACCTATATATTTATAGGTATAGCATTAAGGTAGACGATCACATTGGGTCTCCACACAAGTACTCCCTCAATGCAAGAACACTTTATACTTTTAAACTGGCATTGGGTAATGCTCACATTCCCAACATGGTCACTGAAGACAAAATGGGGGCATAAGCAAATGTGGTGAAGGAAGCTAATGGTGCACGGTTATCAAAATATATAGTATCTGGGGTCCTACCGGCTTGAAGGAAAACAAGCAGCCCTATAGCCGAAAAGAAACAAAGCCCATGTTGAAGACACACACCAGTTTGTGGGATCATGACGTGACTTTTGGAACAGATATCAGGCATCAAAGAACAAAAATTATTACCATTGTGACTGAGGGGGAGTTCGAAATAGGAACCCAAAGCTCATCTGTATGCAACTGGACATCCCCTTACAGAAGGGTCATAGGGAGTAGACAAGTCAGTCATGGTGCACTGTAGCAATGATGAAACATACAACTTTCCTCTAGTTCTTAAATACTCCCCCCACACACACTCACACTATCATGATCCCAATTCTACCTTACCAATCCAGCTATACTAGAGAATGTACACTGGTACAGATAGGAACTGGAAACACAGGTAATTCAGGACAGATGAATCCCTTAGGACCAGTTGTGAGTGTGGCAATACTGGGAGAGTGGAGGGAAGGTGAGGAAGAAAGGGGGAATTGATTGCAAGGATCTTCATATAATCCCCTTCCTGGGGGATGGACAACAGAAAAAATGAGTAAAGGGAGATGTCAGACAGTATTAGACACGACAAAATAATAATAATTTATGAATTATCAAGGTTACATGGGGGGGGCGTGAAAGGGGGAAACGAGGACCTGATATCAAAGGCTCAAGTTGAAGGCAAATGTTTTGAGAAAGATGATGGCAACAAATGTACAAATTACACAATCAATGTTGGATGTATGTATGGATTAGGATAAGAGTTGTTGATCTGCATTTAAAATTATTTTTAAGTGGGTGAGGCCACTGTTTGACTTTGTTTTGTTGTTTTATTATTCCTTTCTTGAACCACTTGATAGAATCAAATGTTCCTATATTACCCAGCAACCCACTCAGCTCTAACAGTTACATCATGATTTCATGGATAAAATAGGCAATCTGAGTATAGAAGAAACAGCAAAAAGGATGAGTGCGATCAAGTGACCAAAATTAAAGCCAAACGACCTTGAGAAGGAAGAAACGACATTGAGACTATTAGAAAAAGGAATTCAGAAGACTGGTGTTGTAGTTCTTCCAAGTGATAGAAAAATATTGAGAAAGCATTTTTTAAAATTCCGTAAAACAAAATAGAAATTCAGAAGATTAATAGTGAGAGTAGAATTACACAGCATTCTAAAAGAGCAAGTCTGTAGGATCAAAGCAATGGAAAGTCAATCTAGAGAGAGTCAAAACAAATCTATTGATAATAATTTATCAGAAACATAACAAAAAGTACAAGTTAACCTGAATTAAGTTAGGGACAGAATTAGGAAGAATAGCTTAAATTTCATTGACTTTCCATAGTAAGAAGAAAATAAATTCACAGGGAAAACAGTTGGAGAACTCCTGGAAGAAATGGTCCCTTGTGTCATGAAAGAGGAGGAAATAGTTATTCAGAAGCTAAGCAAACAGATCCCCAAAGAAAATTATCAGTACATATTGGGGTTAAACTTTTTAATATCAAGGATAAAAGGAGAAGCTTAGGGAAAGCAAAAAGCTACCTAAAAATGGAGCATATAAGAATAAAATTGAAAAATGGAGAAACATATCTAAAATTCTGGCTGGATAAACAAATTGCCAATCAAGAATCTTATAATCAGAAAAATTATCTCTCATATCTGTTGGAGAAAATGACATCAGAACTGAAAAAAATAAAATTTGTTGAGACAAAACTCGCTTCCAAACTAATGAAAGCTATTTGGACAGATAATTAACAATAAGAGCAAACAGAAACTTCAGGTCAACATACACAATATTACCAATAAAAAAATTGAACTACTTCAAGCAGTATTCAAAAAAAAAACCCTTACACAAATTAAAATAGGGAGCAAGGGCTATTAATCCTCAATGAAAAAACTCAGAGAATAATTGAATAACTGTAGAGGAAGACATCAAGCAATGCACAAGAGAAAATAGACACTCTTAAATGTGCAGAAAGTAATAGAAAACAAGGTGATCTGATAGAAAATGGAAAAGAGACTTCAAAATAAAAAATGGAAAATCACAAAATTTTTGATATAATAATATAAAAGAAATATTATGAGGGAAGAAAATCCAGAAATGAAAGGAACTCAGCTCAGAAAATTATAAAATACAAATAAACCAATAATATCACCAGCAAACTCCACACATACAACAAAATCACACCAATAAAATCACACATAAGAGCAATTACTTTGTCTATAAAAGGGTTAAATGTATTCATCAAGAGAGTGTAGCATATTGATTAAGAAAACAAGACACATCACGATGCTACTTAAAAGAAGTATATTGTGTTACCTCAAACAGTAATATCTACTGTTTCATTGAGGTTCTAATATTTGTTACAATGGCCATACAGAACCATCAAACAATAATTATGATTAAAGGGTTTATTTTTACAATTTAACAGGTTGCAAGGCAAGTGTCAAATGTTCAGGATTCCATTGCTCTTTGGGATACATTAAAAAATAATGACTCAGGACTGCTAATAAACCTCCAAAGGGAATGCCACTTGACTGCAAGTCTCAAAGACATTGAGCTCAAGGTCTCCAGGTCAGCGAATCCAGCTCCCTAAATTAAATGCTCTGAGGCACTCTGCTTTTCAAGTCAGCCTCCCACCCTAAATCACTCAGTGTTATTTACTCTATAAGGTAGGAAATATGTCTTTCTGTTTCTGCATCCTGGTTCTGTTGCTGCTATTCTGGTATCACAAGTGTCTTCTGAATCCTGGAGTTTCAGCACAAAGAGATCAAGGGGTCCCCAGAATGCCTTCACTCCTGACTCTTGCTGGATTAGAGCAGCCAAATGGCAACCATGGTACAGTCGTTTAGCATCTACTCACAGAAGATTCCTATTACTGTCTTCTCCCACATTTTACCCACCCACACAGGATAAGGTTGGTTAGTAGGGCTTGCAGACTTTGAATAAAAGAGCCACATTAACTCATTCACTATCCTCGCATACATCTTAGACAATCACACACGACAAATCAAGGGCTAGAAAAATTATACCAAGCTGATGGGAAATTTAAAAGCAAGAATAGTTATATTAATCTATGATAAAGTAAACCAAGGAAAAAATTCATCCTGAGAGGCAAAAAGCATAATAAGCATACATGCACCACTGAAAGACCCTTGATACATTAATCTAACTTAGTGTCTAAAAAAGAAATAGACAATAATACAACGAAAGTAGGAAACTTTAATACATCACTGTAGAAGAATGACTAAAATTGTAAAAGAAGTTCAATAAAATCACAGAAGAACTGAGCAATGCAATTTATCAACTTGTCCTATCAGACATTTACAGACCATGTTAACCACTAAAGCAACAATACATATGCTTCTAAAGCTCATATGGAGCAATTTCTAGCCTGGACCGTAGGTTAGTCCATGAAGAAAATTTGTGAACATATCATTTTGTTCAAAAGAACAAAAAAAGTCTCTTGGAAGAAATTTTGCCAAAATCTCCTTAGAAGTGAAGATGTTGAGACTTCATCTCATATACTTTGGACATATTATCAGGAAAGAGTATTCCGTGGACAAGAACACCCTGCTTTCTAAAGTGGAGAAGAAGTGAAAGAAGATATAGTCTCAATTACATGGATTGACACATTGCTACATTGGCTGCCACAATTATGAAGAAAGGTGCAGAACTGAGGAGTATTTCATTTGGTTATAGATGTGATTTCTAGGAGTAAGAACCAACTTGACAACATCTACCAACAACAGGTGAAAAGGAACATTTTCTGGAAACACACTACATACCTCAATAAGCATGAACTGATGTATAAAACCTCAGCAGATAGATAAGAAAATAAGGGATCAATTTGTTTAAAAAGAACTTTCCAAATAAGTCCAATGGTAGAGGATTTCACCTGATAGTTTTACAAAGCATATAGAGAAGAGTAGACTGCAATTCTGTTCTAGAATATAGAAATCGACAGAAAACTCCCAAATGCATTTAGTGAAGTGAACATAATCTTGACATAAAACCAGATTAAAATATTTCCTGGAGAAGAATTATGGGTAGGATTCCTTATGAATATAGATGTGGAAGTTCTCAGCAAAATCCAAGCAAACAGGAGTCAACTAACTAACTAAGTAACTAACTAACAAAGTAACTAACTAACTAACTAACTAAATACTATAATAACCAGATAAGAATCACATTAAGTATGCAAGAGTCAACATTTTAAAAGCACTGATGCAATCAGCAATATCAATAAAGCACACAAATAATACCATATATACTCAAGTATAAGTTGACACAAATATCAGCCAAGACCACAAAACTGCATTAAAAATGTGCTATATACAAGCTTATACACAAGTATACATTGTATATGATTTGGAAAATGCATTTAGCAAACCCAGTACCCACTACTGATAAAAAAGCACTCAACAAAATAAGAATATAGGGAAATTCATCAACATAGTAAAGGTCACATACACAAAACTCGTAGTCAGCATATTATTTAATAGGGAGTGTTGGGAGCTGCCTTGAAACCAAGGGTTAATATGGTTTGGAGCTATCCTGAAAGCAACAGTTACTTTTGCAACATAACTCTAGGGCATGATGACCTTAGTTCCCAGTATATTTTGCTTTTCACATAATTGTGCAGGTGTTTTACTGTAGTGATTGTTTAGATACATGTAGCTTAGTATATGTTAGTAGATAGCAGTTACCAAGGTCAGAATGGAAAGGAGCTTGGCTGTGTTTCAAGAGATGGCTGGTGAGAATGAGATTGTGGTAAACTTCACTTAAGATATTCATGTACCTTAGTTATGGGAAAGAGTGTTGGAACAAGAATGTTATGTAATGCCTTGGACTTATAAAAGGGATGTCTATATTAAACTTGGGGCAGCTGTCTTCAGACTCCGTCCTCCCATTCCCAGCTTTTGTATATAGTCTCTTCTTATCCGCTTTATTCACAGCTTCAAGAAGCCAGCTGGTACTTGCAGGGAGAAATATAGTTTCTTCTTGGGAAAGGAAACTAGACACCTAAGCTTTATCAATATAAACACACCTTTATTCATCTTAGAAATAAGATAGATACAACCTATATATCAATTAGTGGAAGGATGAATAAATAAACTCTCATATTTACACATGGTGGAATACTAGATATCACTGAAGAATAATGATGAAGTTTTGACTCATCTCATGACCTGGGTAAACATGGAAAATATCAGAGTAAGATTAGTGAAGCACAAAAGAGAAAATATTGTATGTGATTACTGTTATAAGAGGAAAATTAAGACAAAGGCCTTCATATAAAATAAATAGAGTTTGATGGTTACCAAGGTTGGGAAGGAAAAGGAAAGAAGATAAAGAAATAGACTAATAGAAAGTAATTAACTTAGATCAAGGGAAAGACAGTATTCGTCAAGAGGGAGTAGAGAAAATAAAGTGGGGCAGAGGAGAGTGGCAAACTGTTGGGCATTTGATAAGTAGTTTATGTTATTTAATGCAAAATTTATTGGAAATATAAACCTCTGTCTAATTTCACAACCAAAAGCTTTATTTATATTTATTTTTTATATTTATTTATCTTGCTGTACAGGATTGCCTTATCATCTTTCTCTTGTAGAGTGGTTCAAGTAGGTTCTCTTGTAGGTTCAAGTCATGGATCTTGGACTTGGTCATAGATTTTGTGGTTATCAACTCAGTGATACCCTTATATGCCACCAGACTAAACCTTTAGTGGAAAAAATCAGATAAATGGGTTTTTGTTTTTGTTTTAACTTTTCAATTTGAATATGCAAAACCAAATGCTAGGAATATTCCAATGTGTTTGTAAAGATAAGGAATTGGTTGCTAGTACTTATTTTCCTCACCAACTTTTAAAAATATTATTTATTTAGATGTAGAACAAGCTATCATATCACCTTTTAAAGGAATAATAAATAACCCAGTTAAATCCCAAACTTATTATTCTTATTAATCCCAAACAGATTTTAGAATTTTGAATAATATTTCCATGTGCATTTCAAGAACATTCAATACAAATACTTTATATACCAGTATATATCAAATTTGAATAAATGAAAATGCCAAGGCCATGTTCAAAACTGCTCTCCCAATGAGATGGAAACATTACAACGATGATGAAAAGTTAATCACATTATCTCTGGCTGTTACTGTCCTATGCTAAGCAAAGTCCAGATGAGCTGTTTTGTAGCTCCCAGAAATAGCCATTCTCAACATCTACCTACTAGCATTCCTTAATAATTTCAATTCAATCTATTTTCCTCTAAATTCTGTAGCATAATATTACATGTGGGAATATTATCTTGTCAAATAATTCTGTGTGTTGACCAAACATTTCACAAGAATGCTGGAAGCAGGACAAGACTGTAATTATCCAAACACTGCTTTTAGGGCAGAAATTGAATAGCTCCCCAGTCAGTAAGGAATTATCCTACATCAATGCCAATTGTATAAATTTGATTTCACTTTTTTATACCTAGATTTCAGAATCTGTAGGCTCTAAATCAATTTTTTAAAAGTGCAAAATTGCCAAGGTAACTATCAAACAGATAATAAAGTAGCCCATTTTTTTTTCTTGTCTGGGAGATGGTCATGGATCTCAGAAATAGGAATATTAGAGCAGCGAGATCCTCAGAGGTCTTTCATAGGAATTTCTGGAAGCCTGCTCCTGCATATAGTGAGTCCACTCAGATTTGTTGCATGTTTCATGACATTGAATAAAGCACTTCTATTTTATCAATGAGCTCATTTAAGCAATTACTTGTTATTTAAATATTTCTCTTACATTACTCAAATCATTCTAGGTATTGTCTCAGGGTTATGGTAGGTACTTCCATAGTGGGAGCATTTTCTACAAAATCCCAATAAGAAGCTAGCAATTATCTTTCAAAAGACTCAGGGTACTTTTGAATGTAAAATCCCAGTGATCTCTGCTGAATAGCAATATTAAATTTCTGCCAAAGCTCCTCTCGTGTTTTCTTGTTGTAGACACTTTAAAAATCATCTGAGCAGTCAGGTCCTAAGATCCCAGTGGGACTACCTGGACCACAAACTTTTGTGAAGCATTTAATACTTGTTTCTGCCCAGAGGCCCATTCAAATCTATATCTATTACTGGTGTGCTTATGAATGGAGGCAGCAATATTTCTAAATGGGAACTGTCATTTTGCCAAAACCCAATAAACCTGTCTGTGGGCTTCCTATTTAGTGCCCCATCAGAAAGACTGTAACGTATTTATCATAGTGTAAACGATCTACCTAGTTATTCCTTTCCCTGTGGTTAACAGACATCTTGTAGACTTGGTTGGATTTTTAATTTAGCTGGAAATATGAATTATTATCTAGTGGTCACATTTCAGAATTCTTAAATCCTATCATTTATTTCTTGTGGGTTATTTTTAAGGTATCACCAATTTGCTTATAGTGGTAATAAAGTCTTTTTTTCCACTGCACTACATAAACCAGTATGTGAGCACATTCAGTCCAAGCTGGAAAGCCTTAGAAAATACTGCCTTGAAAATTCTGTTTACTTTGCTGCGTTCTAAGACAGAAAATGAAAAGAAAGCATTAGTCTAGTCCATTCTGTCCTACTGTGATGGTTAGAGTTTATGTCAATTAGTCACTCCTGCATGAAGATGGGAGAGAGTCCAACCCATTAGTCACGTTGACATCTGCTGTAGTCTGTTGACACCTCTTGGGGATGTGACATTTTGTATAATAGAAAACTCAGATCACATTAGAACACTCTTGGCCTAATACTTTCTCTTACATAGTTTGTTGATCTCATGTTCTATCTTCTGAGATCTCTGGAGCGTTCAGCAGGCTGTGATCTCCTATTCATTTACTTCTACGTCCACCTGCCTGCGGCCTTCCTGTAGCCTTACTTTGGTTCCAATTCATCAGCTTCCAGAGTTAGAATCTCTGACTTGCATCTACCCTGAATCAAACAGAGCTGCACCCACTATCCTCTAGTCCTTCTGCTTTGTTATCCAACGTTTTGTTCATCAGTTTACAAATCAGCCGAAACCTCTGGCTTAAATCTAACTTGGAACTGAACTGCCAGACCACCTACTTGTGCAACTGTGCAAGCCATTTCTTGAAATAAATCTCTTATCTATATACATACAAGCATCACTGCTTTTGTTTCTCAAGAGAACCCAACCTGTCACACCTATTGTTTACCTTTGACTAATTCCAACACCAATGCAGTTTTTCCATATTAGATATGACTGAGGTATTCTGGGGCAACTAATATATTGATTACCAATATTCTATTATCAGGAAATCATCTAGTTTAGATTTCTTTGCCCTTTTAGATATAAAAGTGATCTCTCACCCCTCTGCACATGGCCCCTCTCCCACAGTATGCACTATTCTACTACTAGTCTACCCTGAGACTATTCTACTCAAATCATTGCAAATAACTTGGATCTTTTATACCTGTACTCTAGGTCAGGGATGCTCACACTTTTTCAGCATGTGAGCTACTTATAGCATGATCAAGTCAAAATGATCTGCCAACTACAAAAATGTATAGCATATAATTATATTATGTGTTTATTATATTTATTCAAAAACACATTGAAAATTATTTAATGTACAGTGTAGGTTTATTTATCTTGCATAAACACATGAGCCCATATTACACAACACAGCACAATTAACTATGTACATTTTTTGTTATGATGTGAGTTTACTCTGATGACTTGCACTGAATGGAATGAGCTAGGGATGCATAGTCTGGACAGTAGCTGCTGACAGCCAGCCTCAAGCACACTAATACATGATCATCCGTCATGGAGAAGCAATATTTGGACTTCATGATCTTTATGTTCGAAAAGGCTGACTCACATAAATAAGTAGAGCCGAATAATACAGTCAAGGAGGTAGCACATTTTCTCATATTTGGGCTCTTTTCCTCTTTGAGTGAGTTCCAGAAGTGTTTTTATGCTCTAGACTGCAGTTGAATGTTGACTTTCAGTGTCAAAATCTCCCATTCTGTGTGAAAGTGGTATGTTTTCCTATTCTCACTTGGTCCAGCTCCCCCACTCATTTTGATACCAGATCTTATGTTTAAGAGAGAAAAGAAAACAAGGTCTAAAAATTGGCAATAATTTACCTTGTCAGTTTTATTCCACTTAATGCTATTGTTTGCACATGCATTTGACACCTCAGATTGCATCTGGGTGACTGCTCCGTATGTCAATTAAGTAACGGGTTTGTTGATAGGTTTACATCTATTTTTTAATGCCAAGTGATCCACCCATACTTCATTTGCAATCAACTGGTAGATCATGATCAATCTATGGAGCACCCCTGCCCTAAGTGTGGAGAATGCTGATCTTGTAGCCACCAGTCCAACATATAAGCACTATGCCACTGGGGTTCATTCTGTGATAAACCTCAACCCAAAGATATTAAGGTCAAATTCCAGTCTAGCTTCCTTAATTCAGTGTTCAGAGGCACCACCCTCCAGTAAAACTCAGCCTGAAGTCACGAAGCACCACTTCAATATGTCAGCAAGTACAAGTTCTCCAATTAAGTACCCTGAGGCAATCCACTCTGTAAGGAACCCTAAAGCACAAAAGCACTCAATTTGCTCCCCAAGTACGGGGGAGTCCACCACTCGTTCCATCATCTGGCTCCTGGTGCTGTGGCTGATAGTCTGATGGAATAGCCCTCATCTGGATCCACAGGGTTCACTGTGCAGTGATGTCTCATCCAGAGGATGCACTGTGCTCTTAGCACCTGCTCATAAGAAATCCTTTCTCCTACTTCTCAGAGGGCTCATTAATATACCTGCCAGGATGCCTGGGAATCCTGTTCATAATTATTCACATATTATTCCCCCAAATTTTAATAGGTCCATTCAGGGAATGGCATTTGGTGGGAGTTGAGACTTAGAGAGAAGACCAAATGCAAACTTACTGCGATCCAGCCAATCAGACCCATAATGACCATATAGAACAAGGTTGAACTGCCCTTGTGTGTTTCCAAGATGGTAACTCTTTGTAGAAGTTGGAAATCCTGTCTTGGCTGCTATTCTCAAACAGCTGACCTTGCAATTATCAACTCAGCACCAAACTACTATGCTACCAAGCCTCTACTTTTGCCAAAGAGCCACATTAAAGAATTCAATGACCCTGCCACATTTCAAGCTTATCAATACATATCATTAAGAGAAACAAAAATTTTGATTGAAATTAAATTAAAACAAAAATTTTAATTAGAGTATGCAGATTATTTTCTATATATTTATTAAAATACTAGTATTAAGCACTTGTACTTAATTTCCCCTCATTTATAGAAAATTCGATGGAAATTTTAAGGAATTTAGAGAAAGCAAGAATGATTTTACAAGGAAAACAATAAGCACACATACACACGGATATGAAGTATGAAACTATTTCAACCTCAGAAAAAATGGGAATTGTAGGACAAATGTAAATTAAATAATCGATATTTCCTTCTGGTGTTCATGAAATGGTCCAGTATGCAGATAATACAGGAATACTATTTCCTTTTAAATTAATGAAATGAATAGACTGACATTTTCCTTGCATTTAATAAAATGGATAGTATAATAAGATAGTATAATAAGAAAAAGCACACATTATAATAGATAAATTGCTTGAAAAGCTTTATGGTTGAAATTCAGAATATAAGGGTATGTTTATACTTGTAACTTACATTACTTAGGAAATATAGTAGTTCTGAGAGGCTACAAGTGAATGCTAACCTGAACTAATTCCTGATATATTTTAAGTCCTAAAAGATGCATTTTGTAAGTAAAAATGTAGATCAGAATAAAAATGTAGATGTGTTTTACAATGTTATACATATTACAGTAAGAATAAAAAGGACTCACATCTTTACATAAGTTGTTATAACAGCAAATATTAGGTTCCTAGAAAAAAGTAATACATTTTATCCACAGTTCTGTATAGAATACAAACCAAAATGTATAATATGGTTTTTTCATTATGTTTTAGAACTGTTATGATCAAAGGGGAAATAAAAACAGCCCAATAGCGAGAGACTGTAAAACCCTCTTGAATGAAAACTTTAATATATATTGAAGTTTTATATATGTATATACCACACACATATGGTATACATTATATGTGTGTGTGTTTGTGTGTGTGTGTGTGTGTGAGACGATGACTCAAGATCCTGAGTTCTAACACCCACAGAAGAACAGAAACCCCTACCACTGGTGATCCAGAGGTAGGAAGTCTATGTAAACCCCCCTCCCCACCCCAAGACATAAATACCTTCTTGGCTATCCAGACGTGTACTTGCTGCTTTGCTTCTTCCTTCAGTGCTGGGAACCTCAGGAACGGAGAGGGACAAGGTGAGGTGAGGCCTCATTTCCACTCCTGCCTGAGTTTCAACATCACAAAAGACACATATACTTTTATCCTTACGTACTTGGTGGTGGGAGGGTGAACTTGATTGAACTCTGAGAGCAAAATTCAGTTACTCCTCACCTGATGAGAACAGCATAGAGTGCTAAGTAATTATTGATCATGTCACTCCTGACACACACCAAGATATTGAGAGTCTCATTGTACTTACAGCATTTCTGGAATGTAAGTGTGATTTCTGTCACATAGAGACTTAACGCATTTGTTGGACCATAAGTTGCACTTGTTTTTACCCTAAAAGTGTTTGTGTGTGTGTGTGGAGGGGGCGGAAGGTAAAGGTATATCTTATGGTTTAAAGGTATGGTAACCCAGAACATTTGTTTATGAGCCCGTGTGCCTGCTCGCTGTCTGCTGCTGTTTGCATGCTGTGGATTGCTGTGTGTTCAGGGAAGTTCCACTTTCTGGAGTCTCAATGTCAGTCAGTCAGGTCACATGATCAGCATAGGGCACAACTCCCCTGATTTGATAATGAAAGTGATAATGGTTCTTAACACTGTTGTTGAGTTTGTACTGTTAAATATTACTGTATTTTTCTTGATTTTAATACATATTTTAGTATGCTCATACTCTTTTGTTCAGAATACCTTCTTTTTTCTTGTTCTCCTGCTCTAAAAGCTGGGAGCCTCTGATAGTCAGGTGCATCCTATTGTATGAAAAATATGGTAATCTCCATGTCTTGCTGGGTTGCTTGAGAATGGATTGAGTTCCACAAAGACACAGCCAAATCTTCCCCAGCACACCAGGGTCACACGCTAGAACTAGGGTTTGAAAAGGTATAGTCTGCTTGTCAGCTTATGTTCTGTGAATAATAATGTCAAGAGCACCTGGACCTTGCTCTCATAGAATGAGTCAGTGAATACAGTTTATGTGGGCAACTAGACAAAATGTTCTGGATATTCTCTTCTCTTCTAATTTGTGTGTTCTGTATTGGTTACCAACTTGCCATTCCTAAAAAATTGAGCCCAAACTCCTGACCAGATTTTGACAAGAGCAGTATTCACATGTTTTCAGCATTCCCTGTTCACAATAGAGTAGTGACAAATAACACAGCCACCCTTAAACTTTCAAGAAACATGTCTGTGCCAAGAGTGCTTTCTCTTTCAGAGACAAATTTAAAAACAACATCACATCTCAGAAGCAACAGCTATTCTCTGTCCACATGCCAAAACAAGAAAACATTACATAAAAACACATGCCATATATTAAGTAAAAAGAATTGAAATATCAAAGCACAGAAAAAATACATAAATTAAAAAGTAATAGAATTCAAATATGAGTATAAATATTAATTTCTGAGAAAAAAGCAAAATAAAGTCCATCATGTAACAAGGCCATAATATAATGATGAAAGCCATGTTGACTAAGACATAACTTTAATAAAATATCTATGCACCCAATGAAGAAAACTCAAAAAGTATATATATATTTCCTCCGGTGGGGGGAGTAGGAGGCCCAGCCCCACTGCTGGAATTGAACCTCCGTCCCAGTGGGCCGCAGTCCCGCGCACAACCACTACGCCACCGGGGCTCAGCCCACAAAAAGTATATTAATCAAACTTCAGCTACACCATAATATAATGATACATGGACATATAATACATCACTTACAAGCAAATACAAGTCAGCTAGAAAGAAAATCAGCAATGATATCTAAGAACTAAGCAACATTAATTTGTCCTCAAAACAGTATACATTTTTCCCAGTACACATGGAATATACTCTAGAATGTATCACAGTTTAGTCCTCAAAGAAATCATCAATAAATTGTAAAACATCAAGAAAGATAGTACAAATTATCTTTTCTCTCACAGTGCTATAAAATTATAAATCAATAATATGACTAAACAAAAAAATTACATTGAAACTGAAGAGTAAACTTAAAAATCACTTGGTAATTGGGTGAAAGTAAGAGAACAGAACTAAAAAAGTCCATGGCATATTCAATATTCTCAGCCAACATCACAATCCAAAATCTTTTGTTCCTCTTTGGTCCTCAGTAACTGCCTACCTATCACAAAAATTTGAGAGCATCAAAAATAGTGGGACTCGGATCAGGTACAACCTACTTCTCAGTGTGACATCTTTGCTGTTAATATTTAAAGAAATCTTTCACAACAGATTTTCTCACTACTATGTATTGTTAGATTACTTCAGTACTACTTCTTGGGAGTTTAGGAAAGATCCAATGACAGCCCTAACTTAAAGAAAATTAACCTTTATTTGGCATGAAAGACTACAAGGTTAGTGCCATCAGAAGTCAGTATTCCTTCAGTGATGATTTAGGGGATCGGTTTTAAGCTGTGAAGCACCCTAATCAAACAGCATCATTGCTGTCCATATCCATAGACAAGACATTCTCATGGTTTAATATATTTCTTCAGGAAGTAATGAAGATTATTTTGTTTTTTAACTTGAATTATGTTTCTAGAATTAGTCAAATAATCACATATTTTTAATTTGTGGCTGTTGAGTATGTACTCGGAAGAATTTAAATAATATAGCAAGAATAGCAGCTCTTTAGTTAGGGAATTGGCCATTTCAGCTGCAGATTGTGGTTTAATATTTGTTTATGAGATGAACGTTAAAGCACCAATCCTTTAACTTAAGATCTTTCATAAACCCTCTCATTTATAGCTTTTTTAGCCTTTGTTCTGTAATTTAAAAAATTAAAATGTCTGAATAAATATTTTGTAAGTTTATAAGGTCA
Source organism: Nesogale talazaci (assembly GCA_004026705.1). Classification (NCBI taxonomy): domain Eukaryota; kingdom Metazoa; phylum Chordata; class Mammalia; order Afrosoricida; family Tenrecidae; genus Nesogale; species Nesogale talazaci. The sequence continues at coordinate 143,365 of PVJH01001195.1, read as the reverse complement.
GGAATTCAAACAATTTCATTAACTATGTACATCCTGGACCACAACTAAGTAACATAGAAAAATTCTAATTTAGTATCTGCATAGTTTTAACTACTCTCAACATAAAGAGGGGATAAAAACAGACAATCACAAAAAGATAAAAGAAAATGTAAAACCTATATTCTCATGCCATAAAATTGATGGTATCCTAAAATATAAATCTTCCCACTTCCCAAACTTCTTTCTTTGAAAAATAGTTTTAGAACAGATTATTTTCCCAATGAAAAGATAGCCAATACTGCATAGTTTATTTGAAGATTTTTATTTAAAATGTATATTTCAAACATTAGAAAATCAGTGAGCACCTTCTATCTCTGAAGGTTTTACAACTGGATTTCTGAAGACTTGTAAGGATTTTGACCTTATACATGAAATATATAAGGCAATGTCTGTTCTAATTAGAACAAAAACCCAGTAAAAACAGTCCTGCTTGCTTCAGTATGACACATTTGAAAGGGTGTTAATGTATAATTGAATTCTAAAGCCTTCATTTATGTAGTAGCTAGAGGGTTAACAGCTTCATTAAGCAAGTGTATATACTTTAATGTTCATATAAAATTACACTTTTATTCTTTTTGTAACCACGTTGTGAAAGAATTAAAGGGTCTCCATAATTAATTATCTAGTTCAGTTCAATTTAGTTTGTGGGGGAAAAAACTTGTTTTTATTGCACTTAATAAAACTGAACCCATTAGATAATACAATAGGATCTTAACATAATATATATAAATTCATCCCTCCCTCTGGTTCCAAATCCAATTTGCATGCAGATGACACAATTTTATTGCTCCTTCAGCATAATAGTTAGCATTTTTAGAGATTGCAAAATGGTTACTTTTCCTCATGATAAGCTGCACACGTGTGTGTAGATGCTTCTCCTATAGAACAACAAAAAATTTTTGAATAATGTGATATGTCTTAAGGGACTGCAAGTTATGTAAAATATTAAGGTTAAGTAGTATAATTATTTCTTATGAATTAATTTTTAATTAAATATTTATGGTAGGATAATTTTCTATTTCATTATAATATAGTCACTATATTATATACTAGCATGTGTATGCACATATACATTCATATCTATATGTGTATACATGTTATATTCTTGTTATTAAATAGAAATACATGGTATTATCTTGTGAAATACTTTAAAGAAATATTTGCTAATCTTCACATGAAATTAAATCCGAAATTATTTGTTCAATAATCAGAGCCAAAATTATTTACCAAAAGAATTATTTACACCAAGCACAGTTTTCTCCAATAAGATGTCATATATAATTATAGTATTTCTTATTTAAAAAATAAACATATACAAAACAAACTTGAATTGACATGGATGAAATATATTCAATCATATAATGATTTTACTCTAAGCAAATGTGAAAAGATGTATAATGTATTTTAAGCAAATTGTCATTTAGAAAATATTCTTCAAATAGAGAACTGATTGCTGAAATACAATGAGAAAGAAATCATAATTCACAAAATACACGTTTTGATTTTACACATCACTTTAGAAGTTATCTGAAAGAATAAATAACTTGATACATGCTAAAATTGATATTTCATGATATATTTGTTATATTGAATGTTTACCACAATGTCCATAAGAATGCTTATCATTTGCCCCACTATCAAAAGATATAGCATCTGGGGTCTTAAAGGATGGAAGTTAAACAAAAGGCCATCTTGCAGAGAAGCAATAAGTCCACATAGAAGATGCACCCAAGCCTGTGTGATCATGAGATATCAATAGAATCAAGTAACAGGCACCAGAAGATCACTCCTAAACAAATAAAAAAATATACTGCTGAGAACCATGGGAGTCGGAGCAGAGACCCTAAACTAAAATGACCAGATTTTAGCACTGGTAAAGTGGGACACCATTGACGGTTGGAGTGGGTGCTAGTAGAGAGGGTACATTCCCTTCCCGTTCTCCTGGCATTCCCTAGCTTGTCATGCATCCTTTCCAAAAATAGCGACTTTTTAAAAATGCTGCAGGACGCAAGAAAATTTGTTTAAAGTCGGGACTGTCCCATCAAAAGCGGGACATCTGGTCATAAACCCATCTGTAGACAAAAGGACACAAAAGGGAAACAAGGAAGGGGTGAGTTAACCAGGGAGCAGTATAACACCTAGGAAACACACGATATTCCTCTGGTTCTTTGAGGCTTCCTCTCCCCCGGACTATCATGAGCCCACTCCTGCTTTCAGTTCTGGCTAGAGACCAGAACATGTTTTCTGGTACAGATAAGAGCTCCATTTGTAAATTATTAAAGGTTCATGGGGCGGAGGGAGGAAGGGAAATATGGAGAGCTCGAACTGGGCCCAAAGTGGAGGGAGGATGTATTGAGAGTGATGATGGAAACAAGTGTGCAAATGAAATCTGCATACAAGAGGCCACGAGGTGTCAAAAGGATCCGGTATCAAGCATCAAAGACCTAAAATTATATCATTATAAATGAGGGGAAGTTCAGATTAGGGACCCAAAGCCCGTCAATAAGTGAAGTGACATCCTCTTACAGAGGGTTTTGCAGCAAGGAGCTGAGCCAATCTAGGTACAGTATAGTAGCAATGAAATGTGCAACTTTCCTCTGGTTTTCAAATGCTTCCTCCCAGCGACTCTCATGATTCCAATTCTACCAGACAGATTCAGCTAGACCAGGAGATGTGCATTGGAGTTGGAAACATGGGTAATTTAGGAGAGAGGATCACTTGGGACTAGTGGGGGAAGTGGTGACACTGGGAGGGTGGAGGGTGGTGAAGTAGAAAGGGGGAACTAATTATAGGGATCTACATGTGACCTCCTCTCTGGGGTGCAGACAGCTAGGGGGTGGGTGAGGTGATATATTATACAGTGTATGATGTGAAGAGGTAATAATAATTTTTAAATGATTAGGGGTTCATGGGAGAGGAGTGGGGGGATATGGAGAGCTGGAATTAAAAAAAATGAACTAGAGGAAAGGGGGAAAGAGTAGCTTATGCCGGGGGCTCAAGTAAAAAAGAATATCTGGAAATGAATGTGGCAATATGTGTACAAGTGTGCTTAATACGAATGATGTATTGAATTTATAAGAGCTGTAAGAGCCTCTGATAAAATCTATATTTAAAAAAAGGAGAGGGAAGGTGGAGCTTCTACCAAGGATTCAAGTATAAAATATTTAGAAATGAATATGGCTACATGTGTACAAGTATGCTTGATATAAATGATATATTGAATGTTATAAGACCTGTTATAAGAGCTCTTATATTTCCCCTACTTCCCCACACCCTCCTTCCCCATGAACCCTTGACAATTTATAAATTATTATTTTGTCATATCTTACACTGTCTGACATCTCCTTCACCCACTTCCCCACTGTCCATCCTACAGGGAGGAGGTTATATGTAGATCCTTGTAATCTCTTTTCCCTTTCTATCCCACCTTTCCTCTCATCAATTATCCTTAGGACTTCTTCTGTCCTGGATTCCTTGTTTTTCAATTCTGCTTTTTTTCATTATCTGTAACATGGGTAGAATTAAAAATAAATTCAGTTTCAAAAGGTATTTGTACTATGAAAAAGTTATTATAAAATGATTTTTTTACTTTAAACATATTTTCCTTTAATAGACCAACCAGTATAAGTCACCCTGAAGTCCAGAAAGTTATAATGTTATGTAATTTGATACTAGAGTTTAAGCTACTACATACGTAGTCATCATAGTAAAAATTAAGGATGTCGATAAAATTATTCAAAGGTTCGACACTTTCAGGTATTTGATAAAATTTTAAACATATTCCCAAAGTTTTACAATTTTTAAATCATTTTATTGGGGCTCATACATCACTTATCACAATAGGTACATACATATACTGTACCAAGCCCCTTCGCCTGCCTCCTGTCGACATCATTCTCCAAATCTCTGCTTTCCCACTTGAGCCCTTGATATGAGCTTCTCAGCCCTTCCCCTCCCCTTGCCTCCCTGCCTTACCATCTCTCCTTACTTTCTAAATTATTACTATTTTGTTACATCTTATGCTGCCTGACGTCTCCCCTCGACCTCTCCTCTGAGGACCATACTCCAGATAAGAGGTTATGTGTACAAAAATAAAAAAAAATCTTAGGGACCCAAATGTAATCATGTGATCATAATATGAACATATGAATTTTAGATAATACTGAAATTTGTCTCTTGATTATAATCCACTGCAATGTTCCACCAATACAGAAAAGCCATCTAGCATCATCTCTAGTCAGTAACTTAAAATTTTCTAACAATAGTGGCTATAACTAGGCACGATTATCTACTCTGGAATATGTATTAACCTTGTATTTGAAATAATTTTACTTTAATTTTTCCAAACCATTTTATTGGTAGCTAATGCAGATGTCATACCACTCAATATTTCAGTCACATCAAACAGTGTTGTACATTTGCTGCCCCAATTAGTTTCAAATTCTCCTTTTCCTTCTTGAACTCCTTGGCATCAGCTCCCTTTTATCCCCACTCCTATCCCACTGTAAACAGCACCCCCCCACACACACATAAAGCACTTCCTGTACGTGTTGTCTCTACAGGTTCATCAATTCTTGGTTTCTTATACTGAAAAACTTATTTAACAAAAATTCAAGAGAGTCATGCCCAATGATAAAATGCACCAGATATAAAATACTGGATGAAAAAAAAACACATGTACCCCCCCCAAAAAAAAAATATATATATATTGGAAACCAGGTCAGGCCCAATGTGCAGGAGTTTAGCTACCACTGAGTAGGTTTGGGCCATTCTAGTCAGGTTTCTAACTTCAATCTCATAGTCATTTCTACAGTGCTCTCTGTTTGGTCACCAGTTTCTTCCAGCCTCTTTATTATGGATGGAAGGAAATCGTGGGAGGCTTATTTCCCCTGTAGATCTCACAAATATATCTAGGGCTCCCACTGTCATTCATAGCCTTCAGTGACACGGAATCTCACAATCTGGGCTTGAATAGTATGCACTCTTTTGACTTCAGATGATAAGATTTACAATCCTGAGGTCACTAATGTTAGTGTGCTTCTTCCATGAGGCTTAGGTAACATCTCACTTAGATGGCAGCTTGTTTGAAAACAAATCTTTAAGACATCAGACACTATTTTATCTGATAGTTGAGCACGATCTAGCTAACGTCCTCCCCATACTTTGGTATAGCACCCATGTATCTTTTCTGTTACCTCCCTGGGGGTGAGTATTGAGCAGTCATGAGGTAAGAAGTCATTATTTTTAAATTGAAGCTGGGGTTTAGTGTTAGTCACAAATCCATTACATATTTTCTATATATTTTATCTGTCCTTGCCTTGCTATAATGAACTTGTTTATTTATGACAGAGTCTAATAAATCATCTCCTTGGGGCATGAAGATATTATGTTAATGTTGCCATTGCTTAGCCCTTGACAATCAGTTTTAAAGCAATTTTTGAGAGAGGGATATTGGGTCAATTTAGGCTAATTCCATATAGCAATACATGAATTATTCACTTGTATAGAATCAATAATTTTAGCCAAAATAATATATATCTGAATACATATAGAGAGCATTGGAGTAGTAAGTCCATGATTGTCCATTTACTGACAGTTCAAGAATCTTACTATATCTGTCTTCTGCTTCCTAAACACCCTAGATTTTTCAGTCCTAAGTCCTCAGGTTACAGGTGTGTTTGAGGTAAAGTCCAGTTCACCTAGTGGAGTTTTAACATCAGACCTCACTGGTGCAGCCTTTGGAGCATGTTGCATGCCTTAAAGTGCCAGGATTCAATGCCCTCATGTTCTATGGCATGTGGCCTGGGATCCTAAAATGTGCATAGAAACTTGTGTTAGTATAGACTTTTTGGTGCACATAACCAGAGGGATACTCTCCCCTTAGGGTCCTTAAAATTGTTATTAGTGATCATATCCATTTTATAGAGAGAGAATTAGTAAGTAATACAGTAAAGAAAACCAACAATATCCTAACTTAAAAAAAAATAAATCATTTTATTGGAGGCTCATGCAACTCCCACCATGATCAATACATACATTAATTGTATGCATACCATATTTGCACAGCTGTTGACATCATCACCCCTGAAACACCCTCCCTCCACTTAGGCCCCTAGTACCAGCTCCCTAATTTCCCCTCCCTCCACTCACTCTTCCCCATGAGCCCTTAAAAATTTACACACTGTTATTACTTTTTCATATCATACTCTCTCCAGTGTTTCCCTTCACCCACTTCCCCACTGTCTGTATTCCAAAGAGGTTTAATATTCTAACTTTTAAAAATAACTTTCACTTGTATTAATTATCTGTGACTCACAATTCTAGAATGACTGCTTCAGATAAAGGTTGGAGTTTTTCTGATAGCTGCCTTTCTTGCTATCAGTTGCAACAAAGGTCTGGTTCTTTGTACATTTCAGAGGTAGCTTTCTTCTTAGAAAAAGCAGCCTATTTCTACTTCCAACGTCTTCTCTTTTCAAACTTCAGACTCCATTCTTTTTGTAAAAGTTGTATTGTCATATAATTCACAGATCTTGCAATTCAATCAGGAAGAGCTGCAAAATCCCCACCCCAAAACGTTTTAGAATTTTGGTTTCATTCTTGTACTCATATTTCTTAGGTCCTTCTCTTTGGTAAAATGTTAATGGAACGTGATATTTATCATGCAGTTCAATAAGTTCACCATTCTGTGGAGTGATTTTTCTTTGGAGTGGGACAGATATAGACCCAAATAGGCACCATTTATATTGTTAGTAAAAATAATTTTAATGAAGAAGGTGCTGGTCTTGCAATGTTCTAAATTCAGCATTGTTTCTGTGACCAGGATCTTTTTTGACAATTAAAAGTTTTCTGTTCTTGTTTTTCAATGTTTGGATTCCAATGGCCATTAATTATTGAGATATCTTGATTGCTTATTTAATCAACTTCAGACTGCTTCTTTGATTTCTTCTTCAATAGTTTTAGTGTTTGGCACAAAGATGTGGATAATAATATTCATTGGACTTCCTTGAGGACATATAGATATTATTATATGGTAGAAAACATTGTCCTTCCATATAGATATTGAAATGTTCTTTAGGCAGTGAAGGTGATGCCATCCCTTTTGAACTTATCATTTATAGGCGTATAAGTCACAGGATTGTAAAGTGAAACATATTATTTCTTTTGCTATGTGTATATGTAGTTGTGTTTTTATTCATAAACTTTCTATGTGATAATAAAACTTTATAAATTATTATAATAGTAGTGAAATAAATATATAGCCCTAAATATGAACATTGGCTTAACACTCTATACATCATGTATCTCTTTGAGACACCTATCACAACATCTTTGTCTTCCTGTAGAGCAATCCAGGCTATCTGGTTACAGGCAGCAAACAGCAGAGCAACTGTCACCAACTGTCACCAACAGTCAGCCAGATGACAGAGTCCAACAGTCCCCAGCTCAAGAGATGTATATCCCAGAAGTGTGGCGAAGTAGGGCTTCTCAACTCACAGCAACACAGTCCATGATTAGGTGTCCCATGGTAGTGTTGCTTGGAGGTCGAGGCACAGGACGAACAAAGCAGCTCTATTGCTCTACAGAGGACTCCAGTGAGTTGCACTGAGCAATCTGTATTGTCTTATAGTTAACTTTTTCTCTTTTTATCTTATATACCTTTCTCAATATATAAATATATAAAAATAATTACTAGTGTCCTGAATTTTATTTCTCTAAGAGAACCCTGCCTAACACAATTTATAAATTATTATTTTGTCATATCAAACGCTCTCTGATGTCTCACTTTGCCCACTTCCCTGTTGTCCATACCTCAGCGAGGAGGTTATATGTAGATCCATATAATCAGGTTCCCCTTTCTACTTCACTTTCCCTCCATCCTCTTGATATCACCACTTTCCCCACTGGTCTTGAAGGGCTCATCTATCCTGGATTCCCCATATATCCAGTTTCTATCTGCACCAATGAACATCCTCTGGCCTAACCAGAATTGTAAGGTAGAATTCAGATCATGATAGTGGGAGGAAGGAAGCATTTTAGAACTAGAGGAAAGTTACTTATTTCATTGTTGCTATCCTGGGCACTGACTGACTCATCAACTCCCCACTAAACTTTAGGGGATGTCAATGCCCCTGCAGATGGACCTTGGGCCTCCAATCTCTACTTCCCCTCATTTATAGTAATATAGTTTTTAGTTCTTTGATGTCTGATACCTGATCCCTTTGACACCTCGTGGTCACACAGGCTGGTGTGCTTCTTCCATATGTGCTTTGTTGCTTTTTTTATTTTTATTTTTTTGCTTTATTGCTTCTGAGCTAGATGGCTGCTTATTTACCTTCAAGTCCTTAAGACCACAGACACTATATCTTTTGATAGTCGGGCACCATCAGCTTTCTTCACCACAATTGCTATTCACACCTTTGCCTTTAGCAAACATATCAGGAAGGTGGCCATGACATATGCTTTTCTTGTTTTTTGATGCCTGATAACTTTTTCCATTGATACCTTATGGTCACACAGACTGGTGTGCTTCTTCCATGTAGGCTTTGTTGCTTCTCAGCTAGATGGCTGCTTGCTTAATTTCAAGGTGTTAAGACCCAGGCACTATATCTTTTGATAGCTGGCACCATCAGCTTTCTTCACCTCTTATGCTTATGCACACATTTTTTTCCCAGTGATTTTGTTGGGGAGGTGAGCATAAAGGAATCTAGCAGGAATCCTTCCCCCCATCCCCCCAGTTAGAAGCTTCAAAGTGTTTCTTAGGTAACTTCAAACCTTTGAATAAATATTCACCCAATGTCTTGTCTCAGTGAGCTATGCTAACATAAGTAAAGTTTTGAGCCAGTGTGTAAAAGAACTGTTTATTGGTAAATAAGAAATAAACATGTCTCTTGCTTTCTATAGCTATATTAACAATTGGATTAGACAGTAGTTGATCAAAATTGTATTCCCGCATTGAAAATATAGTTATGCCCCTTGCACTTTAAGAAATGAATGGATTAAAATCATATTAAGGCCATTTTTTCAGAAACTAAATAAAATATTACAGTAAAAAGAAAATTAAAGACCAATACAGGCAAATCCAGTGCTCACATCCATAAACTTCCCAAAATAATGCTAAGCAACATTAGCTAGCAATCTCCAACTGAGCAATAGATGCATAGACACTTTGGAATTTCTGCATTATTTTATTTTATGCTTTTTTATAAATACTAAAGTGACATTTCCAAATTATTTCATCTTTAAATTGCTGATCTTTATGCTGTTTTCATTTATTAGTCAAATATACTTTTCAGAAAATATTTTCTTGCCTTCAAAGTTAAACAATTAACTGCTTCTAACATGAATGTCAATTATATGAAATTATTAGTATTAAAAATTTAAATGTTCAATCTGTCTATGACTCATTAGATTTTGCTCTAACTTTCGCAGGTCTGACTAAATCTGGTAAAGAGTAGAGTAACCCCCTCTGTCATCCAATATTCTGTTTTGTCAACATACTACCTTAAATGTATCATATATTGATGCTCATGAAAATATAGATGGATAGCTTGTATTGTTCAACTGCCCACAGAACGTGTCATTCTTTCTGCTATTCTCATTTGCTCTGCAGATGTAATAAAAATAAGAATTTGCATTATTTCCAATTTCATAGTACTTGTAAAATGAGAAGAATGATTTCTGCATATTCAGTATGGCGGTTTCTGATTAAGTGTCTATAGTCCTAGAATATAAGTGTAATTACAAAGAAGTATTAGCAATGAGGGATATAGAGCTATTTTTAATGAAATAAATATGCACAACATGTTATTGCAATATTGAGGAGCTTGTTAAAGTCTCTTGCCTTTAAAGCCAGTGTTGTAAAGAAGGTCCCTCTCATTAAATGTTCTGCCTCTTGTAGAGTTGTTAATTGTCATAAAATGATAGGGGGGAAGTATAGACATAGAATTATCACTTGTGCTCTTTCCCTGCTGCTCTCTGCTGGCTGTGCTGCGGTCTCTCTCACCTCTCCTCTCCCTCCACACCCTCCCCCCACCAGGTCACCACTCGTGTGTGCAGTGCCATGAGGGTGATGGGGTTTAGTTTATTGTAAAACCTGAAAGTTCTATAAAAGGCACTTAGATCGCACACACACAATTATAATTTATTTATTTGTTTCTTCTTGTGTTCCCACAAAAATGAAAGTAAATTAATTAAAAACTGACAAACCCTCAAGAATGTAGAGCAATGGAGAGGAACTGAGAAAAGCAATAATACAATTTTGGAAGATGGACAGTTAGTGAACATGTGATCTTTGGGTTAGTGAAAGATAATATCAGAAGCTTGTTTACATAAGTGCAGATTAAATTAAGAAGTAGCTAATTCACACATACAAAACACAGACAATCTGATCTGTTCGGATCCCTGCTGTAGTATATGTACAATTAAGTATAAAAACAGGAGTGCTTAAAACCCCACATAAACAGGATTAGAAGCAATCTCTTTCTACTGAATCACTTGGCCAGAGTGTGCCTCCACCATTCTACCTAGAGATGGAAAGTTAATTCTTTAGAGATGAAAGAACAGAAAGGAGACAAGGCACAGGGAATGCAGGTTTACATAAAAGGCTAATAATGTTGGCTCATTGGCTGAGCATCAGAATATTAATTAGGAGAGCCCTAAACACTTTTCAGATTTCTTGCTAGCTTTATACTTCCTATGAGGTTGAAAGGTTAAAAAATGCTTTATTGATAATGTGGACTATCCAAAGGGAAAACTACATATTGATTTCTTATTTCATTTGAGGACCTGCATTCAAAGTGTTTGATTCATACCTGCAGGGTGGATAATTATTAAACACATCCATTCTTCTCCCAGTTCTTCTCTCTGTGATGTGTTGTCAGTTCTGGCCTCTGCATCTGTGACTATGGTCTCATTTTGAAGTGAGTTATTTGTTATGCTAAGACAAGCTTATGGTAGGATATATTTTGAAATTCTATGCCTGTAGAAGTCATGATTCCAGTTACTACCCTTTGTTTCCTTGGGATATGGACATTGTCATGGACACCTGTGTTAAAATAAGTGTTAATAGATATTAATTTTATATATATTTAATTTTTTCTTTCAATTGATTTTTCTTGTCTCAGGCCCAAACTTGGTTTCAGTGTAGCTTAAATTTTCAATAGTAAAGTAATAAGGGGAATGCTGACCTTTCAGTATTCATTGGGTCTGGAAGGCTGTTCATTTCATCTTTATTAGGATGTGAGTTGTCAGGGTGTGAGGAGGAAGGGATGTATCTAATGGAGGAAACTTGGGAAAAGGCTGTCAGGCTAGTCCTGAAACATATTGGTGATGATTTAACTTTTTATTCATTGTTAACATATGGCAGATTCTGCAGAGTGGATTCTTTTCAAGTCCCACTTGAACCTACAATTGCAAGTGTGATAAATAATGATTTATAAAATCAATTGACATATATCATCAACAAATTTCCATATACATTAAAATATACATTGATCACTTAGCTCATGAGCTTTAGTAAAAGTTCTGTGTGTATTATAAATATAATATAGTCATATTACATATGCCTTATCATATTTTAGAGAAAACATTTAATTCCAATTTTCTATGTAAAAGAAATATTTCACTTTCTCTTTGAATAAGGCAAGATAAATACAGATATTTTCTTTAAACAACTTAAGCAATTATAGACATTTTGTGTCTATACTTGAGAGGGACAAAGGAATAAGTAAAAAATATCTTTCTACAAAAAAGCCACCTTAGGAAATTAACATATGAGGCTTTAGATAAAAAGATACCTAAGGAACAGTAATACAATCAGTTAATGAATAGTGTGGTTATTTATATTTATCCAAAGAGCAATTTAAAATTGCATATTGATGATAAAATATTAGCATATTGATCATATTACTATGAAAATCATTTAAAGAAAGAAAGCCAGAATAATTTACATAAATCCAATTTATCTACTCTCATATACTATATATCTAATTAAAGAAAATGACCTTTAATAATCAAAGGATTTGATAGAAATCAAACAATGAAAAACATAATAATGATTGATGTATTTATTTTGGCATCCACTGAGAGACTAATGTATTGCATAGGTAAAGATTAGTGAAACTTTAAGGTTAGGGTTAGGATTAGGGTTAAGTGTAAAAAAAAAGAACAGAAGAAAGATTAATGAAACTGACTGAGATAATTTGAATTTAAACTGAGAGTAAAAGATCAGGCTCAGATAAATGCTATGCTTGTCACAGAAGATGAACTTTCTTAAAAACATTGGCAACACACATATGTGTGTGTGAGGTCTTCAAAAATTTGCAGAAAAATGAAATTAAACACTTATGAAAAAAGTTACATGAACTCTTTGAAGTCCCCTTGCATAATTATTTATTAAAAGAAATGTATCATTCCTTAGGAATAACTCTAAAACTAAACATTAGGTACCAGTAAATAATTTCTAATTTGTTAATGAAATTTGTTTTCATAATAATAGCAGACATTATAGAATTATTATGTTAAAGTAAGCATAATGCCTGTACTCAGGCAGAAATGAATTTTAAGAAATGGCAGGAGGTAGGAAACAAGAGTCTGCTGAGGGCCACACTCAAAAACTGTATGTTAAGATATAATAAAGGTAACTCATCCAAGATTCATGGTCTACTAAAAGCTAGCTAAATATAATCATGTAAAATTTACAACTATAGACATTACTCATCTTCTAAATGCTCACTGATACAGGAGAGCAGGGAAATAAAAGCTAAAGCATCCCAACTAATAGGGTAGAAGCAAGAGGTCAAGTCTGAAAGGAAGAAAAATGGAAAAGAACACTCCAAGGAGCTGAAGCAGCTAGAATGAGAGAGGCGGTCCACACTCCTTTACAAATGTGTCAGCACCAAAGGAAAGCCATGATGAGGAATGAAAATACAGCAAAGAGAAAACATGCCAGAAGAACACAGTGCCAAAGAGAACACATAAATCCTTGGAATAGAAATCATCAATATCCGGAGATTATAATCTCTAATAAATCAATTGTAAATTTAGAAGACACGACATGTGTTTTTTCCATGCCCATGTCCTCAAGCTCAATGAAACATAAAAAACATTCAATTAAAATGTATATTTAGTGTTTTCTGCACCAAAAGAATTGTTGTAATAAACAATAGTTTGGGTGGATAGCAGGAACAGTCCTGGGGAATTAAGTGTTATGAGTAAATATTTCTAAGGTTGGGTTACCGGTTGGACTGATAACCATGAAGTTAGCAATTTGAATCCACCAGTCATTCTGCGAGGGAGGAAAATGAAGCTCACTCTTCCTCCATTGCTGTACAGACCTGCCACCCCAGGGAACAGTTCTACTCTGGGAGTCTAGATGCACTCGGTCGCAGTGTGTGCATCTGTGTGAGTATTCTTTCAAGAAAGTGTGACTATTTAGCTTAGAAAATATAAGCTTTCTTCAAATACTGAGAAACATTTAGAAAAACTGAGGTTTGTTCAAAGATTTCCTTTTATTTATGTGGACTCTAAGGGAGACTCTAGGATTTAGAATAAGTCCTTTGAAATAAGTACACACTCAATTAAAATAATTCTATAGCTAAATGTAATCCAGACTTAATAAAATGCCAAGGGGCATCTAAGACCAACAACAGCAGCATCACCATCATTGTCACAATCATGCTCCATCTCTGCATTAGCAATCATGTGATGATCTCCTGCTGACTCCCTCCGGTGCTCTGGCCTGCTTAGTTCCATCCCCCTGACCCCACTAAAAGCCAGTCCAATTTCTTTTTCTACTTTGCTGTCCCCTCCAACTTTCCTTCTTCCACTTAGAACAGAGGTTCTCAGGTGGGTCATGGCCGCTTTGGAGGGTCGAATGATACTTGCACAGGAGTCACTCGATTCTTAACAGTAGCAAAATTAAAATTATGAAGTAGCAACAAAAATCATTTTATGGTAAGGGTCACCAAAACATGAGGAGCTGTATTTTAACAAGGGCCGCGACTTGAGGAAGCTTGAGAAGCACTGATTGACATCTATCTTAGCTCTTCTGCACTCCATGATTTTTATAGGGGACCCTTGGAGTGTCCCCACAGGATAAACTATCCCAATCAGAGATTTGAAGACAAAAATTAACAGGCTAATTTCACCAAATGTCATTTTGTCAGTAAAACCTTCTCTAAGTTTTCATTATAAAAATTAACATTTTCCTCATCTGTCTCAAAATTCTAGTTCATTTCTTTTCCCCCATAACGAACACTTTTAACACATTTTGAATTTAATGTTATACTTTGTTTTGCTATTTATTATATATTTTTGTTGCTGTCATTTATACTAGAATGAAATCTAAATATGCTTTGAGATATTTTTGTGTTATGGTCATGTAGCTCTTGTATCTGTAATGGGTACAATAATATTTGCTGACCAAATTGATTTACTGGCAATAAATATGATAAGAAATAATCAGGGAACTTCTGTAGAAACAGAATGTAATTATTATGGTTATATTTTGACTTGATATATATTATGATTCAAATATCTCTGGACTGTAAACTGCCAGGTAAATTTTTCACAAACATGAGAAATGAAAATTATTTAAGCAATATAAATTAAAGAAGCATATACATAAAATAAACGTATACAATTATGAATTTTCATACTCTTAAATTTATAAAGATCAAAGCTACTTTTAAAATAGTAAGCTATTTTTTCTTTTAATGATAAATCCATTGTTCTTTTTATAAAATTTGAACGATCTTGGGGAAATTGTGGTACTTTACTATGAATACAATATTCTTGCAAAAATTGATATTCACATCAGTCAATATTTCTAGCTGGCCCAATTAAAAATAAGATATTCTGGCAATTCCCCCCCCCCAGATATTCTGGGAATTTTGGTGTATTAGGGACTACCTAAGGAACGGGCATAGATGTCACTCAGTAATAAGATCTGTGAAGAAGGTTCCTAGCAACTTCCTGAAAGATTCTTTTTGACTCTTTAAGAGATACTTTTGGGAAAAAAAACAAAAAGACCTTTTTCTTCAGTGTTGTGCACATTAGAATTGTTGCAAGCATTTCCCTGCCCACCTGGGAATGAAGTTGGCACATAGCAGAACATTCTCCAAGCACACAGAGAGTCAATTATAAAGAACAAACTTTTAATGGCTTAAAAAGATTTAGTCATAACCTTTGACTAATAAGTAGCTTATGATTATCTCAAGGTAACCACGGTAAGAGAGAAAAAAAAAACTGTGAAAATTCAGAACATGACAGTAGAACCTGCCCTGTGTGAGAGGAATGGAAATAGACTTAACAAAATTTGTTCAGTGAAGTAACTAAAAAAAATTAACCAAACAAAAATGTCAGTAAACCAATGCTAAGGAATATGGGTTAGTGTCAAATACAACCAAATCACCAAACTCATTGCTATCCAGTGGATTATGATGTATGATGAATGATCCCAGAGGACAGCATAGAAATGCCTTCTAGGGCAGTGATACCAAAAAAAAAAAATAGAAATGCCTTCTCAGTTGCTGAGACTGTAAATTGTCTTTCTCTCATGGAGTGGGTGATGGTTTTGAGCTGCAAACCTTGCGTTTGCAAGCCAAACATGTAACTCATTGTAGCAGCAAGGGTCCTGTAAGTATCAACAATTACTACAATATATTATCTGAAAGATTGATACTATCAGGATTCCTTAGTTTGATATCCATAATCAATGTTCCTGTAAGTAGTCTCAGGAAATTAAGAAAATTATTACATTGGACATACTGTTGCTTGAGGCCTCTTTAAAATCTTGAAGAGCAAAGATATCACACTGAGAACTCAGATGAACCACATTCAAGTCAAGATAGTTTCATTCATCTTGTAGGCATGTGAAAGCGGGGACCTTAAGTAAGGAAATCCAAAGAAGAACTGATACTTTTGAATTCTGGATTGGTGAAAAACATTAAAAGGATCATATGCTGTGAGAAGAGCAAACAAGTCAGTCTTGGAAGAAATACAACCAGAATGCTCCAGAACCTAGGATGGTGAGATTATATTTGCACATTTCGGACATAACAGATTAGAATCAAATAAGGGACCTTAACCTTGCAAAAATAGATATTCATCAAAAAGAAGAAAACAGTCAATGAAAGTATTGACAGTGGCTACAATAATATAATAACAATTATTGAGAATGATGAAGGACCCGGGAATTACTCTTTCAACTGTCCTATGGCTAGTGACTAACTAGATGACACTTCACAACAATAAACATGATCTGAAATGTCCAGTCTTAAAAACAAGTATAAGAAGCATAGTACATGGAAAGAAACAGATAATAAAACTTACACAAAAGGCCCCAGATGGTAGATTGAATAGGCAAATAGTTGAAAGCAGTTATGACACAAAAGTAAGTAAAGAGTGTTGCTACTAAGATTTCAGTTCCTTGGAGTATGGGTTTGTTCAAAAGAGAATGTGTTTCCAAATGTCCTAAAAGACACAAGACTGTTACAGGGCTTTCCTGTGTAGAAATTTTAAGAAAATTGAAAATGTCATTGTTAAGAACAAAGAACAGCACATTTGCAATGAGGATTTTTTTTATCCTCAAATCAAAGTGGATGTAAAATGAACATAATATTACAACCAAAGGAGCCTTGGTGGTGTAGTGGGTCCATGTTGGGTAAACATGAGGCCTTCTATTTCTATTACAAGTTACATTTTTGAAAACCCACAGGGGTAGTTATATGCTCTTATACAGGTTTGCTATGAGTTGTAATTGAATGAATAACAGTGAATTTAGTTTGGAAATAAAGGATACACAACTGCCATTTTGAAGTGCTGTTAATCAAAGCATACAGGATTCTTTAGAGAAGAGAAAAAGAGATGAAAATAAAAATTTTGGAAGCATATAGGTCTAGATTGAGGATACAGCAGGGAATAATAGCTTTACATGTAGCTGGTTTGTTAATTTACATTTCTATACAATAAAACTTTTTGAATTAACCTCACATATAAGACCTCATAATAGAAAATTATAAAGAAAGACATGATGACCACATTTGATTAAGGTAAATAGCAGAAGACTCACACATAGCATACACATATATGATACATGACAGTTACACACACACAAAAGAAATAGTCAAAAAGTGTGGGAAGGTTTCATTACTTAAAAGTTCATTTCCCATGAATTTTTACACAATAATATGCTAGTTTGTAAAAGTCTTTTCATCAAATGTGGAATTATTAAATATATGCAAATTTTACCACCTAATCAGATAAAATTAAATTAGAAATCAATAAAAGAGGGATGTGTTGGGCATTCATAAGTATGTGGCTTTTAGGAAATGAATTCTGCAGTAATCAATGGATTGAAAGAAAAGTTACCAGAGCTGAGCCCCAGTGACACAGTGGTTGAGTGCGTGACTGCAGTCCACTGGCTTGGCGGTTCAAATCCAGAAGCAGCAAGGCTGGGTAGCTCTCAAGACCACCAGAGGGCAGTGATGCCAAAAAAAATGGGAAAAAAATGTTAAAAAGAAAGAAAAGTTACCAAAAATTAGAAAATACCTTTCAAAAGAGGAAACTCAACTGCCATCACATTGATTCTGCTTCATAGTGCCCTTATAGGATAGTGTAGCACTGCCTTTTTGAGTCTCTAAGACTATCTTCACCGGAGTAAAAGGCCTCAACTTTCTCCCATATGGTGGCTAGAGGTTTCAAACTGTTTACTTTGAAATAAACAGCCCAATGGGAAGCCCATTGTGGCACCAAGAGTCCATAAGATACCTTGAATGTAAATAAAAGTATAATACATGGGAAGGATTTTTGAAAGGTGCTTAAAAGCATATAAATAATTGTATGCATGTATTTTAAATGCTAAATAGCTCCAAATAGGAGATATTTAGTTTCTCCCTCACATATTAAAAAATAAGAACAAATAGCTCAAGATAAGCAAATGCAGAGAAATAATAAGCAATACAATAAAATGTAGGTAGCACTGATGGTTAAATATCGGGCAACCAAAAGAAAGCTCTAATTGGTTCAAGGCTACCAGCCATTCCAAAGGAAATTGAGTCTGTCTGCTTCCATGAAGATTCACAGCCTTGAACATCCCTCGGGACAGTTCCACACTGCCTTACAGGATTTCAGAGAGTTGGCATTGACTTTACAGCAATGGGTTTGGTTTGAAGTAGAAATAAAAGAATAGCTGTGAGCAGAACAACACGTAAAGAAGGAACCTTGAGGGTCCCATTGTCAGCCGTGCCCTTGCTGACCAATGAAGGGGATAACTCACCTAACTGCTCAGTAGGAGAAAAACTTGGCAGCTGCCATCTTTAAAGACTTATGGCCTTGAAAAGTCTACAGGATCATCATATCATGCTACATATGATTAATGCAAGTCACATGCAACTTTAGGGCCATAGGCGTCTCTCTTTATTCTCTTGTCATTTTACCCATTTTCTTGAAGGTGCAGTGATGAATGATTTTAAGATATTAGGTTGGAGATTTCACACGCACACTCACACACACGTACACACACAAAACCACCAAAAAAATCCACCTACAATGTCTGGATTGTTTTCATTGCTGATGAAGATAAGCTAAAATACATTGCTGAAAAATCATAGTAACCTTGAAAAACTTAAAAACAAACAAACCAATGGACTGAAGCACAGAAAAAATGGTGCAAATGGAGCAGGCCTGGGCAGTGTCTAGTCCTGCTGAGTATAGTGTTTTTGTGGATTAGAACCGGCTCCATGACACCTAACAGCATCATTATAAGAATGTGACAAGTATTGTAGGTATACAGTTTTCCATGTTACCATGCTACGTACAAATATTTCTCAGACTTAGGGTTCTTTATATATAACAAACACCAACTATATAGACCAGTTGTTTTTGTCAGATTAAGAAAGTGTAATATCAAGATCAGATAGGAGAAAAGGGAAAACTGAAATATTCTACATCACCATATGTTTTATTATAAGTGATCCATGACAAAACAAATTTTATTTCAAAATCTTCAGAACATAACACTATTTTATAGAAGTAATAAATTCAGAATGAAACAAAATAGTAATAAATGTACACATTTTATCAAGCTGAAAAATCAAAATTCCACAGATTAAGAATACAATTATCTATAGAATTTTTAATGTTTAATGTTTGACTGTGTTACTCATCATTGTGACCGCTCGGCATTTTCTGTAACAATCAAGCTCAATAATTCAACAAACAAGAAAAAATTTATGTAAATATTATCTGTTTGATAAGATTGCAAAACATTTCTCACCTGATAACAAAGACAAGATAAAAGTAATTTGGTGGTAATCCAAATTAAATCAACATGAATGAAAATATTGATCCATGAATTTAATTTTATGATAGTAATATATATGCAAGATTTACTACTATTAATTTAAAACAGTATGTTCTAAGAAAAATAGTATCATGTGAAAGGTGAAAAACAATACACATTCATGCTGATATCTTATACTCTGATCATTAAAAGTATTAAAAATAAAATTTAGTCATGCATGTCTTTAAGATAGAATTACAAATCAAAGTTTTTTCTCTGTATATTCTTTACACATTTTCAATTTCTATATAATGAATATTTTCCAGCCAATATAACTTTAAAACAAAGAAAGAAAGATTGATTGACTGTACTTAGACTCTTGACTATCTCAATAAAAGACTGGATAGGGCACGTTATTTCATATTTTACAGAGGAACATGACTTGATCATAGATGTAGTGTAGGATGAAACGGTCTACATCACAAAAAGTATAATTTTAATTATAAAAATAGTTCAGAGAGAAAGCAAACAATCCAGGTAAGAATTATTGAAAAACTGCATTATGGCAGTAGTGATGGAATCAGAAAAGAACAGAAAAGTGGTTGGGATTCAGAACGAATGAAGATATAGAATTTTCAAAAAATGGCACTCAATTATTTAAAGGTTAGAGGCTAAGAGGTCAAACATTGTTCTGAGATTTTGATCCAAGTGACAGAAAGAACTGCACTGCTACTAACTAAGACAAGATGAGAAGAGAGGCAGACAGGATTAATAAGTGAAATATTTAATACATAACAATGCAATATGCCACTAATTCTATCTTACCTTTGAATCAAATGAAATATGAAGACAGCTAATTTAAACCAAATGAATTCTTAAAAATATATATTTTAACAGTTTGGGGGAGAAAGTAGAAATAATTATTGAATTCTGTGAAAAGTTCCAGAAATCTGAAATTCTTAGAATATGTCAATTATATGAATTGTTGTCACATTTCCTATGTTGTCCTATCTAAAATTTAAAAACAATTTAAGAACCAAACTCCATTTTGTCCCTTCACTAGTTCAATGGTTATATAACCTGTAGTGTGGCTGAGTACACATAGATAGACTCCTCATATCGCTGAATACAAATGGATACAGAGGCAAACAGAGTAGACGAAATGATGGTGCCCAGCTACCAAATGATTGAATGTCTGGAGTCTTAAAGATTTAAAGATAATTGAGTTGCCAATTAGCACAGAGACAGCAAAGCCCACATGGAAAAAGCACACCAGCATGTGTGATCAAGAGGGGCCAAAGAGAGCAGGTATCGAACATCAAAGAACAAGAATCAAATTATTACAAATGAGAAGGAGAGCAGGAGGGGGACCTAAGCCCCACTGGTGGGTAATTGGTCACCCCTTAACAGGGGAGCCATGGGGAGGAGATAGACCAGTCAAGGGGCAGACGGGCAGTGATGATGCATACAAGTTCCCTCTCGTTCCTAAAGCCTTCCTCCCCTCCCCAACCATCATGGTCCCAACTCCACCTTACAAATCCAGATGGACTGGAGAAGATACATGGGTGGAGAGGGGAGCTGGAGATATGGGGAAACCAGGACGGATGAGCCCCTTCGGGCCAGTGGTGAGATTGGAGCTGCTGGAAGGGTGGAGAGGAGGTGGGGTAGAGAGACAGAACCAACTGCAAGGATATACACATAAGCTCCTATTTAAAGGACGGGCATGGTTTGGGGGAGTGGTTTGGGGAGAGGTCAGGCAGTGTAAGATATGACAAAACAATAACAATTTATAAAGTATTGAGGGTTGATGGGAAGGAGAGAGCAGGGGAAGAGGGGAAGGGATGGAAAAGCCAATACTAGGGGCTCAGGGGAAAAGGCAGATGATTGGAGAACGATAATAGCAGTGGACATGTGAAGGTGCCTGTCACAGTATGTTTATTTATGTATTGTGAAAAGTGATGTATGAGGCCCCAATAAAATTATTTAATAAAAAATATAACAAAAAATTCTGCTTCACAATAGAGGAAGCATTTAACAAATTCAACAAACTCACTACTTTGTCAACTATTTTAAAACAAATGAACAAAACATCTACTATGAATTTGAAATACTTCAGAAAATAAGTTGTAAATTAAGTTTATGGTATATATGTATTTAAGCATGTAAACGTCTTCATCATGATATTAATTAAGTTCATACAAATATTTTATTCTATTATGTCCTATGTAAAACTCTTCATCTGTGTCTCTATGATTTCATAGCTGCCACGACTGTGTTTTCTCATGGTTATAGATGTTAATAGCATCAAATCCTCATTGCTTTCCAAAACCTCTTGAAGATTTCTTGTAGGAGACTTTTTAAAACAGAGAACGCAAAACAACATACATCCTTACAGACAACACTAATCAAAAATGAAATGCACAGAAACACATGCAAGGTGAACCGGAGCTGGAGAACCCAGAGTGTGTGCAAAGCAATCAGGTACCAACCACTGCAAAGAAAAGTAGACTCCTCGACTCTCCTAGGTTCTAAGACTTGACTGTGGGCTGATAGAGAAGCCTCAAATTCACAAACTTCAAAAACCCAAACATGTAATCTTTTGTAGAAACCTATATTGACCTTAAAGCCTTAGGTTATTTTCCTATAATCAAGATAGAATCTTTCTGTGATCTGGCAGTAGAAATAAAGCCTGATTAGTGGTTAAGAGTAAAATTTTCATCTCCCCTTGATTGGATGTCTTGAATTAGGTTTAATTTTCTTTTTAGACAAAAATAGGTCACATTTCCTGCACACACAAACGGGAAGCATATATTACCTTTTCCCTATAAGATGGTACTATAATTAAATTATTTATAAATATTATGAGTAAATTGTAATTTTAAATTGTAATCAAGCCTCCAATCTACTTTAGCCAGTAATAAATTGAGTTTACTAAAATTACTATAATATTAATAAATAAGCATAAACCATATTGTTCAGACAGGGACCAGTTCAAATGTTTTCTTCCACAGGATTTGATTATAAAAATTTTCAGCCTGCCTCCCCTCAAGAAGCACAAAGTCACATTTTTATAACCTGATGGAGTCTGTCTACAAGTATTTGAGCCAAGACTTGCTAAGTAAGGGCAGATCCACTTAGCATCTGCAATTACAGATATTACTGCAAGACCTTGGTTATTCATTATCATATTAATAATCTGATAAATAAATAAGTAAATAGATGATCTATAAAAATAACTCATTTTTTGGTGACTACGTCCATCTCAAGTAATTTTACTTTTATGGAATGGGAAATAATACAGCATGTATCTTTTTTTCCTTTTCCTTGAGTTTTGATGGTGCTGTGGATTATACAATGGATTGCTAACTCTAAGGTGAGCCTATCAAGGCCACTAGCTACTAAGAGGGAGAAAAATGAAATTTTCTGTGTCTGTAAAGATTTACAGCCTTTTCTGCTCTATCCTAGTGGGTGGCTGAGTTAGAATTGACTGAGTGACATTGTTTGGATTTTGTATGTGTGTCTATTATTAAATATGTAGATATTTTAATTTTAATTTTGATACTTTTAAAACTTGGGTGTGGAGGAAAGTAAAGCTTCACATAATCCAGGAAAGGGAACAGTTTCATTTGTGTAAGAGGTTCAAGTATCTATACAGTAAAATCAAATCGATGGCATCAAGAGGATCTGGTTTAGGAGAGATATTCATTCCTTTTATTTCATAGCTCTCTCCAGGGTTTCTCCAGAAGCCAATTTTGAAAAGGCCATCAAGTTCAAGTCCATAGCTGTCCCTGTGGATCCCAAAGCAAAGAACTCTATTGTTTTATTGATGCTGGAGGAAAGGGAGCCTGCTGTATATAATATTCACCTCCAAAATTTTATCAAAGATAAATCTTTTTCTAAAATTTTAGGAAACACACAAAGAGCTTGGATAAAAATTATAGAGATTTAAGATTGTAACGTATCTTTCAATAGTAGAACATGACTATTTTTAGGTTGTATACATTGCTTTTCCTATTCTGTAATCTCAGTTTCAATTTTCAATGTAAGTTTTCACATAATCACTAGGTCAAAAATTAGTTTTAGTATAAGGTACATGAGGAATTTAATTTATCATAATAATCAAGTACATATTGAGGACTTTTTTGAGATGTTTGCAATTTTTGAGCTATGGCAATCATTGTAAGTATAATTAAATCATAACCTAGTGTGAGAGAAAGAATAAAGTGGACATAAATATATTATTTCTACTTAAACAAATATCTGTAAACTACTTAATCATGCATTTTCTAAAATCTAAGAAAAATATCCATGTAATCTAGGCTAATATCAGAACAAAAATCAAGCATATTCATAAGAAATCAAAATTCCAACAACAGCAATACGAGATCATATCTTAAACAGGACCTTAAACTTGGTTTGGAGCATAAGAGCAGATGACAATGAAGATAGGAAGATTGAGTCCCTAAACTTGATGAATAAGACTTCCAAGTAAAATGTTGCTGGAGAAAATGAAAAAAAAATATTTGTAGTAGTACAATGATAGGAGCTGCTAGATATTCAACATGAATTCACCTTATTATTCAGCATGTTTTCTGAGCAAATAATCGGAGAAACTGGACTGTAGGAGGAAGAATGGAGAATCAAGTGTGGAGGAAGGAGAAGTAACCACTCACAGATGACATAACCATGCCTATTTAAATGAAGGAGCAACTGAGGTACACGCTTATCCTTTGGTATGACTTACACCTCAATGTAAAGAAAGCAAAATTCTAATAAGATCAATAGACAGTATTATGATTAATACAGCAAAGATTGAATTTGTCAAGGATTACATTTTAAATATGGATTCACAGTTGATTGTGAAAGCCATAGTAAAAAAATTAAATGATGTTTTGAAAAGGACAATTGTGCTGCACAAAACCTCCTTAGACTGTTTAAGAGCAAAGATACTCATAGTCATTTGAGTATGAAGGTGTGCCTGACTTAGACATGGTAAAGTAGAGGACCAGGAACCAAGAGAAAGACTTCAATAAGAGGACAGTGACTGCCCCAATGGGCTCAAAGATGACATATATATACATCATTGATATATGTGTGTGTGTGTATATATATATATATATATATAATTGTTTACCAAGAATAGATGAGATATTGAGGAATCATTCTCTAAAATGTAGGCACTTGTTTACAGTGGTGATGGAAAAATTGACACAGAGGTTGGATGCAGATAATACGCACAGGTGGACCTGAGTAAACGATGTCACTAAGAAGTTCACAAGAGAAAATAATGTTTGCGTCAATACATATTACAAATGATTTTATACTTGGGCAACAATAATAACAATGATGATAAATAAATACCTGAATGTTCCACTAGGATTTCTGAAAGATGGTGTCAGTATACCTTCATATCTATGAAGACATAGCCGAACAGTCTAAGCAGTAAAATGTTTTTCATAGTAGTCTAGTTCTAAATCCTAATGAGAGGCACAGTGTCTAGATTTTAAAAGACTGGAATAGCCACCTTGCTTACAACTTTAGATCCCTATTTTTTAGAACATAAAAGGAAAGTCTCAGAGAAATTTATCTACAATGGTATAGTAGTTACATAATCTGGTGTTAATTTGGAACTTGAGAGGAGTAAGAGTGAAGGGGTGGAGTGTAGTCTCTCAATCAGATTATAGTCAATGAGGCTTCTGTATGGACATGGCTTTCTCCGGAGAATTCTGGGAAATCTGTTTTTTTCCTCCTTAGAAATAGGAGAGATTCTTGGCTACCTCCCTGAGAGATGCTCTACTGACATGAAACTGCACTGATATATCCCATCCCCTGGGCATTGGAGGAGCCACATGGATCAATGCCAGTGCTGAGAAACTTCTACTGCCACTCAATCCCAAAGACTTTGTACCCACTGCCTGTGATTTTCTTGCTTTTGGAATCATTGCATGCACCTAGTGAGTCTGATGAGGATGTTAGAGATTGGTATCGGACATAGGGGGTAATAATATTGGACTTATGGACTTGATCTGGACCAGACTGGGATGTTTTCAATTATTATGGGAATATTCAATTATTCTGTATATAAACCTTTTTCTTATACACATATGGGTTCCTATGGATTTGTTCCTCTGGTCTACCTGGACTGACACAATGCTAATAACTTAAATGAATCTCATACACCCTTAAACTAAACAAACAAACAAACAAACTTGATGCTATATAATTAGACTTCTTAAGTTTCAGATCAGGATTACTTACACACCATTACTTGGGATCCAATCCAAAGCCACTCTAAGTACAAAAAATGAAACGCTATCCAGTTTAATGATATTTACACATTGTTCTTATGTTTGAGACCACTGTTTGAGCTAGTGTGTCAAACCATCTTGGAAATGGTCTCGATCTTTTTCAATGTCCCTTTGCTTGAGGAGCATCAAGTTCTTCTCTAGGCACTAGTCTTCCCTGAAAACATGTCCAAAGTATGTTGGGTAAAGTCCTGTCATTCTTGCCTCTAAGGAGAATTCTTACTGGACTTCTTCTATGACATTTTTGTTGGTTTCTTTGACAGTCCACAGTATTTCCAATATTCTTTGTCAACATCATAATTCAAATGCATCAATTCTTTTCAGTCTTTTTATTCCAATGCCCAGCTTTCATCTATATTTGAAGTGGTTGAAAGGTGGCTTGGGTCACAAGCACCTTTATCTTCAATGTAATATTACTGCTTTTCAAAACTCCAAAGGGGTGTCATGCAGGAGATTTATCCAAAGCAATATCCCATTAGATCTGTTGACAACTGCTTTTATGAGCTTTAACTGTGGAAGCAAGCAGAACAAAATCCTTGACAATCACAACATTTCCTCAGTTTACCATGGTATCTATTAGTTTCATTTTGGGGACTGTAGTTTTCTTAACATTGATCCATCGTGAAGGCTCCAGTCCATCTTAGTCATCAGCAAGTGATCAAGTCCTCACTTTAAGCAAGCAAAAATATATCATCTGCATATCACAAAAATTGTTAATAAGGCTTCCGTGAAACCTGATGTCTCATTCTTCTTCAAATAATGTAAATTCTATGATTATTAGTTTAGCATACACTTTCAATAGGTATTGTGAGAGGACACAAACCTGGCCCACTGCTTTCCTGATTTTGTCATTCAGTATTTCATCATTCTATTTGCATCACTTCCTCCTGACCCATGAGCACAATGCAGTGTTATGCCATGAGCACAATGCCATTCTTCTCAAGACTATACTTACTTTGCTTTGTTCCACACAGTTGAATGCCTTGGCATGGTCAATAAAATGTAGGGAAACAGATTGCTGACATTTTCAGCTTTCAGCCACGTTTCAGCCTACATAAGCAATATTATCATATCCCTTGTTCATCTTCTCTTATGAATCTTTCCTCAGTCTCTGACACTTCTTTGTCAATGTACTACTACAAACATTGTTGGATGATTGCAAGAAAATTTTCATTGCATGTGATACTGATAATATGGTTCTACAATTTCAGCATTCCGGTGGGTCACTTTTCTTTATGACAGGTACAAATATGGACCTATTCTAGTCAGTTGGCCAAGTGACTGTCTCCCTAATTTATTAGCATAGATGAATGAGTGCTTCCAGTGCTTCATAAGCACATTAAAAGCTTATAACTGGCATTATAAAATATGTAGAGCAAGCACACTTAAGGCGTCTGAGACTGAAAAGCTGTCTAGGCGCAAATACTTTCTTCATTCTTTCACAGACTGAGTGCTGGGTTTGAATCAGAACAACCTTACTCTGTAATGAACCAGAGCTTATTTACATTTTGAAGAATATAAACTGAATGTTAAAATTTCTTTTAAAGAAGCAGTTAAAGTATAATGATTTTGAGCAGTAATTTTAAAAGTGTAATAGAACCCTGGACCTAGACACTAACTCATTCTAAAAAGAAATGATGTTCACCATCCTGACAAGATTGCTGAAGATGAAGAAGAGGCATAAACAAATGTGGTACAGAAAGCTGATGGTGCTGATCATGAGGTTTTGTTGGGATTAGGTGACAGGCATTTAAGCCCTAAAACAAAATTATATGTAATGTGAATTGTAGGGGAGGCATGGAATGGAGAACCAATGCCTATCTGTAGACAATTGGATATCCCCTGACAGAGGGGGCTCACAGGGAAGGGATGAGCCAGTCAGGGTGCAGTATAGTACCAATGAAACATATATCTCTCCTCTACTTCTTTGGTATATTCTTCCCCCCACTATCTTCCCCCCTCAATTCTACTTTAAAAATCAGATTAGGCCAGAACATGCACACTGCTACAGATAAGAGCGCACAAAAGAGAGAATCTAGGATAGATAAACCCTTTAGGGTCAATAATGAGAGTAGAGATACCAGGAGGATTAGTGGAGGTTGGGAAAAGACAGGGAGAATCATAAGAATCAATCTAAATGGAAAAGTAGGTGAGTGGCAATGGAGGACAATGTAAGATATGAAAATAATAATCTGTAACTTATCAAGGATTCATAAAAAACAAACTTATCAAGGGTTCATGCAGGTGGTGGATGAAGGGGAAAGAAATGGGGAACTGATATTAGAGACTCAAGTGGGAAGAGATGTTTTGACAATTATGATGGCAGTGTATGTGCAACTGTGTTTGACACACTGGATAAACATATGAGTTGTGATAAGAGCCCCCAATAAAAGTATGTTTTAAAAAGAAACTCTCAGTTTGTACACCCAGTGGCATTGCTTGGGCAAGTTCTGTGTGGTCACACTGAATTTTTTCTTAAAAGAAGTTTTACTCCAACCTCATTATTTTTGTAATAGCTTGCGTAAGAGAACAGATCGTGACTGTGAATTTTTGTGTCCTGCTCAGGAAAAATGGCACAGAGAGCATTGAGGTGTTGAACACAGCTTACAAAGATAGCACTATGGGAAAAATCCAAGTATACGAGTGAAAAAGGTGAAATGTCAATGGATGACGAGCCTCATTTTGGATGTCTGTCAATTTCCTAAACATGTTGACTTGCAGTGCATTTTGCCATTCATTCCTCTAGGTCATATTGCTAATTAATATTACTATTTAGAGGTTATGAAAAGATTGCATAACAACATTTTATAAAAAAGGCCTGACTTGTGACAGAAGGGGGATGGTTTAGACCACCACAACAATAGGCCTGCTCATACAGCCATCTCGGCGCACACATTTTTAACAACAACAAAATATATTATATCTTGTCCTGTGCACCTGACACACCTGACCTCGCTCCACTCATTGTGATTTCTTTTTTATTTCTGTGACTGAAGGGGGTTGTGAAGGGACAACAATATGACAGCATTGAAGTTGTGAAATAAAAAAATGAGGGAGATGTTATCAGCCATCCAATATAAGTTTGAAAAATGTTTTGAAAAATAGAGTTGCTTATCTGACAAATGTGTCAAATATAATGGAGAGTGCTTTGATATTGATAGAATCATTTTGTAAAAATATTCAAATGCATAGCTCTCAAAAATAAATACCGGGTTTTGGGGTACCCTCTCAGATACCCAGTGGAGATTTCGTGGTAGTTACTCTTGGAGGGTCAATCCTAATGGTGGGAAGTTCAAAACCAAAAGCAGCTCTTGGAGACAGAGCTATCCATAGACAACTATCGTCTCCGAAAAGGACTTGCAGTCTCTATGTGTCAGTATTAACTAGACGGCAGGGAAAGGATATAAACAGAGAAAAGACAAACACCAACACAAATAATTATGAACAAAGGTACAGTTAAACAACAACAAAAGTGAAAAACATCTAAAAGAATACCAGCACACGGATTAAAAAAGAGAAAGAAAACCAGCAGAGATTTTTATAAACAGGATTAAAGACAAATTTAAGGAGTAAGACTCAAGTTTCAATGCGTTTACTTATTAATTTTACTAATTATTTCAAGAAAAAATAGTGTCATTCTTGCCCAAACTTCCACAACACATTGAAGTAGAATTACTTTTCAATGTATTCTCTGAGTCATCTATACATTTATATCACAATTTGACAATAATATTTCATGTCCTGGAAGCTGAAAAATGCATGTGATGAAGTATAAATAAACATTGTTGTAGAAATTCATCGTAAATTAATGGAATTTGCACAGGAATACAAAGTTATTTTTTTAAACCAATATATGTCATCATAATAACAGGTAAAAAGAAATTATATATAATCATGTTATTAGATTTAGAAAAATTGTACAGAATCCAACATCTATTACTGATTAAAATAATTTTAAATATAAAGCAAAGACATGTCAGGTAGCTACCATTGGAATTGGGGCATCCATTGCACATGCTCAGAGGTTTGAGTTTCTGGCCAGCAAGACCTGGAATATGTGGATTGGCCCATCTGTAACACCAGGTGGGCAATACACCTCGATTGGATCTGGGCCAAGTGAATTCAATTCAGCCAATGGGGTCAACCAGGATCGTCAACCACGCCTCCCAGCAGAGGACCAAGAAAGCCAGAATCCAGGGCCTGGTGACTCTTCTGCTTTCCAAGCTGCTCCTCAGAGTTCCTGCTGACCTCAGAACTCCTCGTACACATGGGAAGTATCCTGAGGGACCTGTGTAAACCTGAAGCTTCTTTTACCTTTCCTCAAGTTCACTGGGATTACAAACCCTGGCTTCAGCATGAATTCTTTCTCACGCAGAACCAAGGACCGAGGTATATTCCTCTCCCAAGAGAGAGCTAGCAGAAATAGAAAGACAATAGTACAATAGGAATAACCCACGACCATCAAATGTATTGCAACTCTCTTGATGCTGCATGACAGAGCGGAACAGTTCGTTAGGGTTTTGAGGACCGCACATCTTTAAGGGAGCAGATGTTCTCATCAGCCGCCAGTAAGTGGGTTCCGAACCATAGTAACCCGATGCCAACAGACGGGGAAAATTCTTGGTTCTGTGCCAGCCTCACCATCGGTCCTCTGCTTGATTGAGCCCATGATTGCAGCCACTGTGGCAGGTCATCTCCTTCAGGCATCTCCTCTTTTCCTGAGCCTTCTACAGCCTACTCTTAATTAGGTGAAGTGGGTTTGTGGGAAGCGGAACACCCTGAAGAGATTGTATGCTGCCAAACTCAACATTCACACATTAAGGAGTCAGGGAGACCAAGGCTTCCACAGAGGGAACCTTCACATTTATGGGTTCGAGATGCATGCCACTCATATTCTATGAAGTCAAAGTTTACTTGATCCCCTCCCATAATAATGCTAAATTTAAGGTGCTTTCTGCAGACACATATGGTCACTTACTATAGTCTTGAAAGTGAGTTGCTTGAAGGCAACCTACCTGAAGGTTGTCTGACTTCACAAGCAATCAGACCCTAGTGTCTGTCCCCCCTTAAATAGGACCCACTGCCTTCCCCTAGAGAAGAACTCCGAGACACCCAAGGTCAAACCAACTGGGGAAGACCAAGGTTAGGCTGCCATCTGTGTCTTCCCCTTCCAACTGTGTGGACAGCCCCAACTCATTCCCCTCATGTTACATGCATGCCTCTTGTGCAACCCCTCCCTGTCATGTATGTACTTCCCAGGGCCTGCATGCCCAAGATTTTATAGTGCCCTTAGAATAAATTAAGCCTCACTCTCTACATAGACCTAGCTCTTGCAGTCATGGCAGAGATGAGCATGTCTGTCTCTTAATTTCTTCCCTTCAATTGCTTGCTCCTTCTGGTTCCAATCATCATGGAAGATGGTGAACCCTCCTTGCTTTATCTTGTCTGATATTTTTTTAATTGCCCCTTAATTAAACAAGCACCTCTTGAATCCACTCGGTTGGGGGAAAGCTAGTGCCCCACAGCAGGTTGGTTTGAACCTATTATGCCACCAAGATTCTAAAATGGTAAAAAGCTTGTAATGAACAAAAATTAAACTTGTAGCTAAAACCTCACACTCATTGATGATAGTTTTCTGTTAGCCTAAGCAATCCATCAATCTATACTACTATCAACATTTCTATTTGATGTTCAGTGAAGTTTGACAACATTGTAATGTATGGAAAACAAGGAAAAGGCAACAAAATTTGAGATAAAAATATTAAAACTTTTTTTTAATTTTTAGACATTTTTTCAGTCATCTGTTTAGAAAATAGGATTGAATCTAAGCAAATGAGATTATGAAATCAACTTAAAGCAAAACTATAGAAATAGTTTTCACAAAAAAGAAATACTTTTCACATTTACTAGAAATGACTAGTCTAAAATAGAAATAAAAATAACCACTAACAGTAGAATACATTTGTTACAACATATGCAAGCTGATGACAGCAGGAAAGATTCCACGTTATCGAACTCTGGTTTAAATGTCTATTTAGAAGTGACTTTGAGATAATATTTAGAGTTCTATGCAAAATAAGTTGAGAGCTTCATCAGCAGTATCTTGCAGTCAGAAATAACTAAATATAGATTTGAGCCAGGAGCTGTCTTAACATAAACTTAACCATCTTCTGTCATGTCATTGCAGTATGCTGAAATCCTCATGTATATATTTTCTGATTTTAAGCATAGGTGAATATTACATTCAGAGAAAAGATCCCTAACTTCTTTATCATTGCATAATGTCCTGGATATATTTGATTCTGCTTACAGCTCCGGTACAGCTGTCACTGCACCTCAGTTATAATGCAATGATGGCTCAGGAGTTCTATGACACAAGTCAATATTATCCAACTCAGGTTTTTTTGTAGTCAGCGTGAGTTAAAGTCAGCATTAAAGGCCAGGGCTCAGACGTATACTGACTTAGGTGTCTGTAGAGAGACCTATCACTTAACAAGTTTGATTTTAAGGAGCAGTAATGAGTATTGCCCTGGAATGGACCTGAGATTATAACCAGGACTTCAGGTTTTTGTGTATTGTTCATTATTGAGAAAGGGTTAAAAAAAAAAAGTCTTGAAAATGGCATTAGTTTGCAATTCCAGCTCCTTGGTGATCACATTAAGGGCAGACTTGCTATAGATTTAAATTCATGTTTAGAACCAAGAAGTGACACAGTGTCAATTTTGACGCATAGTTACCCTATAGTAAGGAGTGAAACTGTCCCTTTGGCTTTCTAGAGGATGGAAAACCTCAGCTTTTGACTGAGGAGCAGCCGGTGGACTCCATGTGGTTACCGTGTAGTTAGCAAGCTAAGGAGGAATACTCTTCTGCATCAGAGCTATTGTAAAATACCGTAGAGGAGAAGTTTTTTATTTTTAATTCTTTTTAGGAGACTTATACAGTTATCATAATTGAAATATCCATCCATAGTATCAAGCACATTTGTACATATCTTAGGTGCTCAGATTCTTGACATTGTACTTTTGAAAAGACATGATATCCATTGAGTCTACATTTATTTTAATTCAACTATTTTAGGTCTTCTCTATCTATTGTCTAGCTAATATATTCATGTGATACATTTTTCCCCTGGATGAGGATATCAAATTTTTAATTTGAAATACGCAGTCCTCTTTCAGGACGTGTTGTAGCTCTTCTCGTGCACATCATTGCAGTCACAGCGGCAATCCATCCTGAAGTAATTCCACTCACTTCCTGCCCCTCTGCTTCTCCACGCATGACGCCCTTCTCCAGAGACTGCTGTCTCTGACAGCATTGCCAAAGCACATGGGGTGAAATCCTCCAGCCTTGCCTCTAAGGAGCATTCTGGTTGGATTTCTACCAAAACAGATTTGTTTGTTTTTTGGCAATTGATGGTGCCTTTCATATTCTTTACCAGCATCATCATTCAAATGCATTGATTTGTAGTAATGTTTTTCAACGTAGCATCATATGTGTGCCAATGAGCCACACAAGCATTGATGCTAAGACTTTCTCTTCCTTCTGATAGAACAAACACCTTGCTATCTTTAATTCAAATGACATAGAGAATTTCTAGTAATTTTGCATTGGTAGCGATCTTTGTACTGCCTATATCTAAGTGACTAGTAAATATTTAAAATTCTATTTAACTTTTCTTGTTATCTTTTCAAGAACTCATTTCTGGCTAGGGGCCAACTCTCATTCATAGTGATTATCTTTCCTTTCCATTGCATGCCATTATTGGATCTTTCCATAAAGTTCTTCAGTTCAATTTATATGACTGTGTCTATGTGCTTTTGCCTCTACGTTCATGCATGCTCTCTTTACTAAGATCACATCTATTGTCCTTAACTTTCTCTGTTTGGCAACTGTACTATACAATAGACAGATTACCTCTGTGACTGTCAATTTGTATTTCAGAGTTTTTCTAGTGCTGACCATTCGGAATTATCTTAAATTGGAATACAGGTCTATTTTACATGTGTGTTATTATGTATGTAACAATTTTATGATATATGATATATGAGACTTTTAAAAAGATTTCTTAAATGCTTATTATTCTGGCTTATTTATACATGTTATAAGTGATGGCTAGTACAGAAAGATGAGAGTTGATTTTTGAAATAAAACATACTTTCCTCCTTGGTCCTGTCTATTTATCCTTTCTCTCCATTTCTCATCTCACTTTCTTCAGGTAGAAAGAAGAAAATCATTCAAAAATCCATATAAAAGTTCATATAAAAATTCCATGAATTTTGGATAATAGAGTAGTTTGTCTTCTTTATAAACAAATGTTTATGTAAGTCTTTTGTATGTATGTGTAAACAGAACAAGCTAAAGTTCTATGTTTCTCTAATTTAGATTTGGTTTGAAATGTTTTGTTTCATAATAATATAAGGGCTAAAAAAATCTAGTGGAGAATGCAATAAAAAGCTAGTATAATATTTGGTGCCTCTTTTGGAAAGTTTCTAATTTTTGAAGAGATTATTCAATCCCATTAACAAAACTTTCCATTTCACTCTAAACTTTACCACATTGAAATATATACCACTTCATATTTACCAGTTAACAGAGACAAGTTCACTTAATAATTCAGCTTATTTTTGAGTCATTGTGAATTGATAATTCTAATAACTAGGTGTGTCAGTCCGGGTAGACTAGAGGAACAAATTTCATAGACACACATATGGATATAAAGAAAGGGTTTATATACATAAGGAATGTGACACTAAGATGGAATCCCAATCCAGTCTAGTACAAAGTCATAAATCCAATATTAACCCATATGCCCAAAATCAGTCTACAAAGTCTCCTTCCGACTCATGAAGTCACAAGTCAGTGGGTGCAGAATTCTGGTACTGGCAGGGGTCTCCCCATGCCTCCTCGCTTCCAAGGCTCAGGGTCCATCAACAGCATGCTGCTCCAGCTTCAGAAGTCTAGCTCCATCAGGGCAAAGCCATGTGGTCTCCCCGCCAGCTCCTCCAGCTTCTTGAATGCTGCCATCTTGTCTTTTCCATGACTCATCGCCTCTCAGACTAACTCCCAACAACTGGGGAAGATAGATTTTCATCTTCATGAGGGTAATATCATGAAATTCCCCATAAGTCTCAGGAGAAAGCCATGCTCACATAGAGGCCTCATTGGCTACTCAATGGCTATCTCCAGACTAACAGGGTAGAATTCACCCCTACATTTCAATCATAAAATTAACATAAGCACATGACTGCCACATTAGGAGATATATTATCTATATAATTGGATATTGCATGGAGCGTTATTTTTGTACTTATGGGATATTACTGATTTGCAGAAGTTATTTATATAGAATCTATGTTCACATTAAATGATCAATCCATTGAATTGCTGTCTTGAAATGAACAAGATTTAGAAAATCTGATCTGAAAATATTCACATATGTTCCCATATGCATTAGCAAGGGATTTTGTTTTTAAATTTCCCCTTGAAAATTTTCTCTTATTTATTTGCAGCATTTGTCACTTATTGAATTAGTGGGCTTGAAAGCAAACAAATGCCAGTCAATTATATCAACATGATATGCATTTATTAGAACACTGTCAGAACTTCCTATGGAATGCCCAGATTTTATTTCTCAAATTTCTGATTACTTGTACTATCTACTAAACCATCAAGGGCATTTCCATCACTAGTTTTAAACTATTTTGTGATAATCATGCAGTAAAATTTGACCTTAACAATGTAAATACAAGCAAGCTATGATTTCAGCTAAAATTTCTTTATTAAGCAATAAATTCAATACATTACACTTCGAAGAAAATTAAAACATGCCTTCTTTTTAGATTGTTGAATTGAGAAAAAGAATTTCTAAATTGATCTTCTAGGAGAAAAGATTGGTAATGAACACTTTAAATTAAATTAAGAATTAGCTACTTCAGTAAAGACAAACAATTTCAAATGTTGAATGCAACCAGCCTCACCACCTTGACCTCCCTGCCATTCGCTGCACCTCAGACTTCATCCACACTAAGCAAATTATCATCTGTGAAATGTCTCCTATGTCTCCTTATACTACTTCTACTTCCTAAACTTTTCTTTTTATCTCCCCTTCATCACCTGGTACCTTTATAATTCTCTTTCATATTCTGAGAAAATTGTTTCTTCCTCTCTACACCCCATCCATCCTGACAGGAAAATTTTGTCATCTCTACCTATGGCACTTTTTAGATGTATCTTTTTAGCCTTTTCCATGAATGTAAACTTTGCTTCTCATAAAACTGCTATTTCTCACTATGCTGTAAACCTCTTGGGGTAACTCGGCCCCCAACATCACTTACTCCATCTGCAAAATCTAAGACCTCTTCTACCACAGCCCTAGGATAGAAGCTATTCCAGGTGGCGTTCTTTAGAATCCTTGAACTCTGGTGCATGGTAGTTTTAGCTTCGGAGTATAAAAATGTACTAATGTTCAGTACTCACCCAGATCCATTAAATACCAAGAATATTATTGTCACAGGGTCCCAGCAAGTCATTTCCAGCCCATAATCATCCACGTGCACAATGGAGCCAGCCCCGCCCCGTCCTGCACCTCCCTCACACGTGTTCCTGTGCTTGAAACCATGGTTGCCACCACTGTGCCGGGTTGAAGGCGTTTCTCTTTTTTCTTGCTACTCTACCCAGCATAATGTCTTTCTTCAAGAACTGATTTCTCTTGGCAACAAGTCCAAACTATTTAAGAAAAAGTCTCCTTACACTTACCTCTCTGGATCACTCCGCCTGTACTTTTCCTAAGACATATATCTTTGTGCTTCTGTATCGAATATGATGTCTCAGCTCTAGGGAAAAATGTATATGCTAGGCAGAGCCAGACGGTGGTTATGCTATCAACCAGGTCACAACTCACAGGCATCTCATTGATGAACCGGAGCAGCGCTGCTGGGTTTCCTAGGCTGCAACTTTTTTTTCTTTTTTTTTGTGGGCATCACTGCCTCCTGGTGGAGTAGGAGGTCCAGTCTTGCTCCTGGAGAGCTGCTGCTGGATATGAACCACCAGTCCTGTGGGCGGCAGTCCTGCACTCAACCACTATGCCACTGGCGCTCAGCCCAGCTACAACTTTCATGAGAGCAAAATGCCAACGCTTTTTTTCTCTGGGACCACCGCACGGTTGGCAGCCTAGTTCTGAATAATTGTGACAATGGCTTTTTCTGGGCAGGGTCAGACAGAGGTACATTTGCCTCGGGAAGCCAATCCAAACTGGTTAGATTTAAAGGGATGGTATTTCAAAATTAAATAAGATGAATATCAAATAAGGGAGATGCGATTACACTCTGCTTGCCAATACGTCACAGGAAATATACTGAAAGATGGTGCCATTACATTGCTTTAACATCTATATTCAAAGTCTCCAAGTGCCCAACTAATAATCTCTTCACAAGACATGAGAATCAAGACCTGTCTGAGAATCACTGGTCCTTGTAAGCCTGTGCCTAGAATATTACAGAGCCTAAATCCAGCATGTGTCTCATTCCTGTTTGCTTTAGTATATTTAAAAACTATTCAATTTCTCCATATCTTTATTCACAAAAATTGTATCGCCTCATTATTCTTTCCATGCCTTGTACCACAACCCGTTTCTCTATTTTTATAAATCCCTACAGTACATTGATTCTATCAATTATTTTATTCATGTCAGGTTGACTGTTAGTATTTTCATAAACTGCATAAGAAAACAAACTTTGTCAATTTTAACATTTACTTGAACTGGATCATGTAAAACATTACTTGGTCTCCATAAGCACATTTTGAATGATTGAGGCCTCGCTAAATAACAAAGTAATTTTGTAGATATATAAATATTTAAAATATGAAATGGTAATCGTGTTAATTATAACAAACATAACAGAATATAAAATCCAAATAAATCCTGTTTCCTTTGAATGTTGTCTCTCTGTATTTGTAAGATCTTGGCAAATAATTTAGGCACTCTAGGTGTTTATTTCCTTATCTACAAAGTAAAGAATAAAATTTTACCTACCACATAAAGTTGTAGTAGGATTAACTATGTTAATCAATGGAAAGCAAATTAATTAGTGTCAGCATGCAATACTCAACAAACATTTGCTATTATTATTGAGTGAAGTGACTGGCTGCTTAGGCATCTCTGTCACAGTTTCATTAGCCATCATCTGCCCGTTATCAAGAAACTGTACACACTACACTCAATACTCAGTCCACCGAGGACACTCTAATTTTCTATACTACAATATTTCCTACACTTAAAATCAGGCACTGTATATACCTTATTTTTGAACCACTTGAAGATTGAGAATGAAGATATTAGGACCAGTAGAAAGAACCATGCACCTGTATCTGTTTGTGTGCTAGCCTCATTTCCTGTTCTAGCTACATCAACTCTGAAATCAGTTAAAATCCTTGCGTATAGGTTAATAGCTTAGATTCTGTGTAATCCAGTATTTCAATTTATTCTTCCAATAGAAACACAAAAGGAAATGAATATAAAGGTGCAAATTCAGAAAGCGATGCATGTATTGAGTAGTAAGATGTGGCCCCACATTACTTATATATTTTAAAAGAATGTGGAATAAAGGATTGATTGATTGATTTTGCCATAAAATATTCTTACCTTTGCAATTTAGGCTAATAAATACTATATGAATAATGGTTTCATATTCCTAGTATCTAAATTATAAAAAGACACCTTTGGAAAATGCAAAAGATATTCTCTAGCTAGAAAAACCAAGAATGACATGTCCAGTATCAAAATCCCATCCACATTATCATTTCTGTCCTTACTCCTTGAATGATGATTATAGACCAGTCAGGCACATAAATAGTTCTCTTTCTTCAGCAGGGCTCTCTAGCTTTTAATATTGGATATAATGCAGGTGGCATTTTAAAATAAAACAGAGTGATCTATTATTAAGAGTCATTAAGCCAAATTATAAGTATACTTCCAAATTTACACTGTAATAAGCTATCCAAGAACCACTTTAATTTACACAACTTTTAACTAATAAAAGGAGAAATTGAATCCCTTTCTAGAGACAAACTCCATAGCCAGAATGATTGCAGAGGTGAAACGGTCAGTGCATTCTGCTTTCCTCAGCAATTCAACAGAAAGGTTCACAAAACACCCAAAACATCGGGTGATGCTCAACCTATCATTTAGCATGAGATTTAAAGCTGTTGCTGATGTCTCAGTATTAGGATGTAAGGTTTGATGCTTTGTTGACACTAAAATCCATTAAAAAGCTTCAAAAATAAGTATGGTAGCTTGTTCAGAATTTGATACCCTTCAGCACAGTCATTCCTGAGGGGTCCTTTAAGAAGTAAAAGTCAGTGAGTCTAGTAAGTTTTGAAATTCTGAAGAATTGAGGTCAAAAGTGTTTGTATCTTGATTTGTGCTACAAAATTTAAAACCCGAAAGCAATAGATGAGGTAGGTATACACTAATATTTTTGTTTGGGGGGGCCATCACTGCTCTCCGGTGGTGGGAGTAGGAGGCCCAGCCCCACTGCTGGAATTGAACCTCTGTCCCAGTGGGCTGCAGTCCCGCGCACAACCACTACGCCACCGGGGCTCAGCCCGGTGTACACTAATATTATAATAAAGAATTACTAAGAGTCTTGGCTGAAACTGTGTAGAATTAGAAAGTATATTGAACCAGGAGAAGTTGGGATTGGGAAGGATTAGGGCAAATCTAAAACCTGAATTCTATTTTTTTAACAGTTTTACTGGCAAATGATTCATGTACCACACAGTACAATGGTTTAGATATATTTAAAAGTGTGCATAATCATCCCCACAATCAATCTTAGAACTTTTTTTTTCATTTTCATACTCATTTATTACTCGTTCCTCATTTTCCACAACCTCACTTATCATGCTCTAAGAAACTGTTACTCTAGTTACTTTCTATGTAGATTTACCTGTCCTGGACATTCTATAGAGAACATAATACCAAGACAAACTCCAACAAAAGCAAACAGAACACAGTGAAAACTCAATCTATAAGGAAAAGTAATAGATGAAAATTAGAGCAAATTTAAAATGGGTGAAAAGGAAAAGCAAATGACAATGTGTTAGATTTTAGCCTAACTATATCTGCATTAATTCACATACTAATTCACTACCTGAGGTCAATGGACTGAGGGAATTCAATGGGGCCCTTATCAACTTGTGAACTCTGTAAATGTAATTTGGACTTTCCAGATCATCCATATATGTCCACAAATTGTTTGCTCAGAATTTAAGTTCAAAAACAATTTTCATTTACTTTTGTATTTTATTATTTACAACCTTTAGACTACACAATACCAAGGCTGTTAGTCAGGGTTGACTAGAAAAACAATCCCAGAGACACTCACATATGTGTGAGAGAACTTTGTATGAAAAATTAATTATGTATC
Source organism: Nesogale talazaci (assembly GCA_004026705.1). Lineage (NCBI taxonomy): Eukaryota > Metazoa > Chordata > Mammalia > Afrosoricida > Tenrecidae > Nesogale > Nesogale talazaci. The sequence goes on along the minus strand of PVJH01001195.1, from coordinate 103,313 downwards.
AATAAAAAAATCCCACCACAGTCCAAATTGAGTTCCTAAATTCATTATTAGACCATCAGTCCAATATTGGCCCATTACTTCTTCTTCAGACTCACATAGTCACATTCAATGATGCTGAATGCAGGAAGATCTCAGGCTGGTCCGTGGAAAATCCTGTGGTCCAGTCGTGGTGGAAGCATCCCTCCCCCGCATTCTGACTGCCATCAGCATGACTTCGAGTGGCTTGTCTGCAGGAATGTGGAGCAGAGAGGATGTGTCCCACTTCCAGAGAGCTATTTATCTTCATGATGATTCCAAGTGAGGTCCTCAAGTTGTGACCTGATTGACAGGGTAAGCCCACCCCTTCACTCTCTTTAACAAGTTGACATAAACTTATGTAACTGCCACACTAGTATACTTCTATGTAGACTTAGCCTGTATCTCACATATATGGCTACTTCTTTTAGGACAAGTTTTTAACACCCAGATGCCATTCTTTCAGATAGCTGGACCACCTATGTTTTCTGTATCACATTTTTCTACATCTTAGTGATTTTTTTCATGATAGTATCATATAGCGCTATATCATAAGAACTCACTTTTCTTAGTTTAAAGCTTATGATTAAGGGCAAGCTCAAAATCCATTCATATATCTACAGCTTATATATAACCCCATTCCTATTTAGTGTAAGAATTATAAGTTTTTGAATATTAATATAGGTAACCACCATCAATTTTTGATAATTTGATCATTCTAATAAACCAGTCAGTGGTGTACATTATAAATATATAATTTAATGTTGAGATAAGATCAAGATTCACATGAGAAAGCTTTTTAGACAAAAACACATGCGATGTTTACCTATACATTTGAAAAAAAACCCTAATGACTGAATCCTGTTTAAGAAACCAATGTGGAATAACCCTAGCACACAGCATTCTATAACACTCATTCACTATGGCAGAATTTATATGTACAGACCTAGGACCTGGCATAAACTAAGAAATATAAAAGTTGCTTATTATTTGGCCACCTCAAAAAAAAGTTTGAACTGAATCCAGTGATTTTCAAACCCATGAGCCTTGGGATGGCAGTCCAACTTTTCTCTCACTAGGATGTTCCTGCTTGAAGTCCAAAGACGTAGACTGTCCTTTAATGTGCAACCGGGATATGTCAGGAAAAGTTCAATTCCCTCAGTGGTCTATCCAACTTGGATCCCTCTACTGTGGCCTATATGCTACCCTCAAGAAGACAAAATCGGTAATCCAGGGTGCTTGCAGTATGGGTACTGGGTCAACATAAGGTCTCTTTATTTTAAGTTGAGTAGCTCTCCATATCATTCATAACATATACTAATGAACTCTACTGACTTTCCACATTTGCTAGGTGGCAAAAGAGGTTAAAATACTAGGCTGAATATATAAAATGTTGCAAACAACAGCCCTAGAAGTACTTAAAAAAATCTGACAACATGTTTTCTAAATGTCACATTAAGACCCTGTGGAGCAGGGGATGTACTCTGGAGTCAGAAACATGGGAAATTTAGGAGAGATGTTCCCTCAGGACTAGTGATGGGAGTGGTGATACTGGGAGGGTGGAGGGAAGGTGGAGTAGAAAGGGGGAACCAATTTCAGGGACCTACATATGACTTCCTCTTATTGGACAGTGTATGATATGAAAAAGCATTAACAATTTGTAAACTATTAAAGGTTCATGGGGGGGGGAGGGATGGGGTGAGGGAAATATGGGGAGCTAAAACTAGGGGCCTGGGTGAAGGGTGGATGTTTTGGGAGTGATGATGGCAAAAAGTGTGCAAATGAGGCCGGCATACAATTGATAAACATATGGATCATGAGGGGAGGTGTATGAGTACCCAAAAAATGATTCATTACAAAAAGGGGGGAAGGGGAAATAGGAGCTTATACCAAGGACTCAAGTGGAAAATGTTTGCAAATGAATGTGGTAACATGTGTCCAAATGTGATTGATACAGATGGTATATGGAATGTTGCAATAGCTGTAAGAGCCCCCAATAAAATTATTTTTTTAAAAAAAGAACCTATGGAGGACAGTTACTCTGTGAAACCCACAGGATTGTTGTGAGCTGGAATCAACTCGGCAGTCACATGTCCTTCGTGTGACGTTAAAAGACAAGCGCTGTGCCTCCAATCCCAGGTCTGTAATGCTGTTCCTCAGTGGGCACCACCCTAACCATTAAGAGTCAATGCAATTGATTTGCCAACGTATACTCTCTTTTGCTTCTATTCCTCTGGCACTGATGCATATAATTGAAATTGATCTTCTCTCTAATCAGAATAACAAGAACACAAGCTTTGTTTAGAAATTTGGTTCAAAGTTCTTTATTCTAGGGAAAAGTAAATCCCACCTTTTTATTTGTGGATTTCATTGCATTTTTATAATAGCAAAACAATTTAAAGAAATAAAAAACAATATCATCATGTGAGGGTCAGTGTATAGACTGGGAATAACAAGTACACTTTCTCAACTATTTATGTTGAAGGACTGCTTATTGCTTTCTGAAATTATCCAACGTGATGTGAACTGTTACAGAAACTAGAAAGAACAAAAGAGAAAACACACTGCACAAAATGAAAAGAACGGAAGCCTAGCCTTTACCTTTATTGCTATTATTGCTATCCTTTCCCGAGGTGCCATGAGTTCAGACTTGGTGTGACTTCTTATGCTCTGGGTGCTGGAGTGGTCACATGTTGAGCTAGGATCAGCATAGTTGGCAGTGGGAAACCAAAAGCAGCTCTCCAAGAGAAAAACAGGGCTTTCTCCTCCATCAGACGATTGCCATCTTGGAAACTCACAGCGGGTCATGATAGGTCACCATTGACTTGATGGCATGAGTTTGGATTCTTTTATTTTTCAGATAGAGTATGCTCCATAAGGTGACAAATGGCTGTTGCTGAGATTACTAGGTCCTTCCTCTGAAGTCTACTCCTAGGTAGACTCTGCCTCCAACCATTCAGCTAGCAATTGAGGATGACAGCTATTTACATCACCCAAGAATTCCATTATTGAATTAAATGTATGAAATTCTTCTGTCATTGTTTCATATATTTTTGTGATGCTTCTTGATGATTGCCATACTTAAGGTGCACCAGTAGCAAGTAATTCATAAACCTGCTATGGTGCCGTCATGCTCAGGACATGAAACAAACAAACAACAACAACAATAACAAAAGATTAAGAACAACAATTCTGATAAGATAAAAATATATTGGGAAAAATTTAATTAAAATATTAAATTCCATTGAGTCATTTGACACAAAACATAACCTAGGAGGGAGAAGCAGGAGTAGAAGTTGCTCTGAAGGGTTTTATATCTAGGTGAGACGAAACCAAAAATGGGATGGAGGAAGATGGTAAGAATGACTGAAAAATGGGAGACTCAGGTTTCTGGGCCTAAGATCTTGTATTTCAAGTCATACTTTGACTCACTTTAGAAGGAATTTTTGTGGTGTGGCCAGTTGGAGTTTCTTAAAACAAGAACTTTCATTTATGCATAAATTACTTACTCCTTTTTTTAGCCCGCTTTCTTCTTCTCTTTCCTTTTGTTTCTAGAAAGTTGTATAAGAGCAAAAATCTCCTTGCTCTTCAATTCAGAGCAGACCCTTTCTCAGACTCAGACATTCACAAGAGTAACCAGTGTGGCGGAAATTTTCTATTTTGAGATGATGCTTTATGGGGGAACAATGGCCCAATCAAAACTTTTTGACTGTTACTCATAACTCATGATTCCTCTTATATTAAATATGTTGAAGCTGATGCCTTTCTTGTTTGTATTTTCTTTTGATATTTTAGTAAAATTTTCCCCATTTTAGGGAAAAACTGACTTTATTATTTTTATAATGACAAGTGAAATTTAGCATTGAATTTTAAGGAATTTCAACTCTGACAGATCTAATGATTTTGACAGCACGTAATTCAAATAGAGTTTCAAGTACCTCTAGAGAGTGCAGAACAAAGAAATTTAAATTATCCCAGTGATGGAACAAGGTCTGAAAATAGAATAAGTGACATTTGTCTGACTTGCCAACCTTTGAAGCCTAGCGACGATTATGGAGGGGCCTCTCAGGGAGGTTCATCTCAAACCATTATGACATCAAGACCCTCTGTGAGAAAGCCTCATCTGTCACGTGTGACAGCTCAAGAGGCAGCATATCTAAGGGGGTTATTTTAGACTTATGATTTCAATGTTATCAGGAAAGCTAATCAACTCAGCACAGTGTTTCAAACTTGTTAGCAGGTTTGACTCTAAGAATGATATGGAATATCTTTATACGAAAATGGTCAAAATGTGTATATACAGAAAAGGATGTTGGTTATATTTATAAATATAATGAGGTAACATTGAAGAGTTTAATTACTCCTTCACATTAACTAAATCAATCTACAAATAGTTGCATTCACATTCAAAATCATAGTGATAAAAATTATCTGGTTATACTTATTAAGTGAAGGACACTGTGCTAAAAGTTTTACATAGATTGTCTTATTGTCTTCCCTCCATGAAAATCAGTTGTCCTGCCTTGTGGCAAAGTCTATGAATATGACAACACGTACTTCAAATGGAGTTTCAAGTACCTCTAGAAAGTCCAGAAGAAAGAAATTTAAGAGGAGAACTACACTTCATTGGGTTTCGACATCCTGGCTTTGACATCCTGGATTCTAGAAACTTTGTGCTCAAAATGACTCTGGGTAGAATAGAATCTTCAGCCTTTATGTTATCAGGCAAATATGCTAATTATCTCCAACACTTATAGGCTCACATGCATCATTAGGTAGATATTAGTGTTATATGACTTTTCTTCTTTATTTTATCATCATTATCATTTTACAGGGCAAACAATGAGGATAAAAGAGGTTTACGGATATAGCCAGTGCCACATTGACCATAACTAATATATCAAAGAATGGAGAGTAGAACTGTGTGGTGCCTAAGTCAGTGTTTATTGCTTGAAAATTTGACTTAGATAATGTTATCCTTAAATTACTCAAGGGATAAACAATCAACATTTTCAAATGAGTTGTGTTACACTGTCATGAAAGTCATTGACTGGGAAAATATGATTCTCACTCTTAAGTTAGTCGCCTGTGTCATCTTAGTAACTCAATAACTCTTTAAGACTTCCACTTTCCTTATACATTAAAAGAGATGAGAGAAAATTAAAATAGAAGACAAAATGTTCTTAACGACAACAAAATACAAAAAACCTCTCTGGCAACAAGTCAATTCTGACACCCTTACTTTATTGGGCAAAGTAGAATTGCTCCATGGGGTTATCTGCACTGCAAAATTTTATAGGAAGAGAGAAACTCATATTTCTCCCTCAAAGAAGCTAGTGAGTTTGAAATACTGGCCTTGCAGCTAACAGCCCAATTCATACCCCTCAATACTGCTGGACTAAAATCGATTCTAAAAAAATAATCTCATCTGTGCAATATATACCCATGAAAGAGGCCATGGTGACTAAATCAGGATCCCTAGTGCAGTAGTGGGTTATGAGTCAAGTTGCTAACTACAATTTCAGCAGTTCTAAAGCACCATCAGCTCCTGGGGGTGGTGGTTGGGGATGATGTTTTTGATTTCTGTCAAGATTTAAAGCCTCCTCAGAAACCCAAAAGGGCAGTTCTACTTTGCCATTTATCGTTGCTATAAGTTGGCATCTACTGCGTGACAGAAATTTTTGTTTGCTTTGTTTTTGTGGTTAAACGTTTGGCCTCTAACTGAAAGTTGTACAGTGAGCTGTTGAAACTCACCAGTCCATCCACAGGAGGAAACAACTAATAATCTGCTCAGATAAAGGTTAAAGCTTTTCTTTTTTTCCCCTTTCTCTCCCTTTTCTCTCTTTTTATCTCTTACCTTTCCTTCTTGCTTTTCTTTGAATACTCCTTCCCTTTTTTCATATTCCTCTATTCTTTCTCTTGTCACTATTTTCATTATCTGCCTTCCTTGGTTGCTCCTTATACTGCCTTGCTTTTTCCCTTTATTTCTTCATTTTTACATTCTCATTCAGTAGTTTCTGAATTATTTTACCATGCTTTATTTTGCCAGTTTTTTTGTTTTTTTTTTTTTTTTTGCTTCTAATCTTCTGCCACCACCACCAGAAAGGTCATGAGGAAAAATGTTCAAATTATCAATTAAATACTAATACAAAAAACACTGCCAAGTCTCAAAGCAGAAGGCAATGTCAGTTCACATACATACAAATCAATAAAATGCAGTCACTGAAACAAAAGGAAAAATCAGAGAGCCAAAAATTCTCTCTGAGGACAAATGACAATGGAACAAACTAATAATGAATTTAAAAGAATGGCATTTAGACTATTTCAAAAGATTGAGAGAAAAATAAAAAACACTTCAGACAAAAACAAGAAAATATAGGAAAAATAGATTTAAAAAAATTCTGCAAGAACAAACTGAAAAGCCAAGGGAAAAAGAAAACAGGAGTCCCATGAAAAGAGGAAATAAATATCCAAGAGATTGATATTAAGATTTTAGGAATAGATCACATATTAAAAAATTTAAAGACTAGATTTGAGATCATAGAAGGCAGCATTATTGAGCCAGAAGACATTTTCTCAATAGTAATTTGTTAGAGGAAAAATCAGTAAAAACATGAAAAATAGATGCAAAAAAAGCCTAGAGATTATGAGAACATTATGCACGGGAGAAAATTATAATTTATAGGACTTAAAATGGGAAGACACATCATAAAGAATATTTTCAAGAGTTTTTAGAAGATTTCCTTAGCTTTATGAAATTCAAGAAGATAATTTAAAATGGTGAACCAAAAAGATAGCCCCAAAAGAAGACCACTAAGACATATTGATGTTAACATTTTCAAACTCAAACTAAGAAAAGAATACTCAGCAATGCTTAAAAAAATGAAAAATTATGCTGTTCTCTCTCAGATAAAACCACTTGCTTTTCTTCATCCACCACAAACTATATATACCCTCTACTTTAATTGCCGGGTTCTTTAATTCATTAATGAAATGTAAAAAGAACTAGAATTGGAAACCAAAATGGAGGAACACTCTCAGCAAAACTTAATAGAAAGAAGTCAAAAAAAATGGAAGGTGTAAGCTTTAATATTAAAAGACTCCATGTACCAATATTTAACAATGTAGGGTCCATAAGAATAATGTATAAAGCATACCCAGATTCACTAAAAGAAACTAATACCAAGAGGAAAAAGTGAATACTCACTAAGTTCCAGAAGTATCAAGCTGCACTGAAGGCTTTAGCCAAAACACTGATGCACTCACTCATTCAGGACAGTGAATCAGGAAGGCTTGGCTAACTGAATGTAAAAGATCCACATTTGTACACATTCCATAGAAAGGTGACACAACTCAACCTATAAAGCAATATCATTGCTATCACATACAAGTTAAATGTTGCTGAAGATCATCCAATTCCAGCTACAAAGGACATTGACAGGGCTGCCAGACGTTCAGGTCAGATACAAAAAAGAACTTGGAACAAAGAATATCATTGCTGATGTCAGAAAAACCTTGACTGAAATCATAAAATACCAGAAATATCTTTATTTGTATTTTATTGGTCATAGAAAGGCATTTTAGTTGTGTCTATCATAATAAGCTGTGGGTAGTCTTGAGAAGAGTGGGAATTCTGGAATATTTCATTGTGCTCACACAGAACCCAATATGGACCAGTAGGTAGAGAACAACAGTACAAGAGTGTGGTGAGAACAAGAGTATTCTCCCTGGTTTGAGATCACGAAAAGTATACATCAAGATTCTATCCTCTCACTAGAATAATTCAAGATGTATACTGAGCAAACCATCTGAGAAGTTGGAACATATGAAGAAGAATGTGACATAAGGACTGGAAGTTTTTTTTACATTTTTCTGTTATTATTTTTTTGGGGGGGAGGCATCACTGCCTCTGGTTGTGGGCACTACCCAGTGCCGCTCCTTAGAGCCACCGCTGGATTTGAACTGCCAAGCCCGCAGGCTGCAGTTCTGCACTCAACCACTTATGCCACTGGGGCTCAGCCTGTAAGAAGATTTTTAACCAATTTTAGTAGGCATATGACAACATCCTTGGTTGAAAATGAGGAGCACTTGAAGCACTTGTTAATGAAGATAGAGGATTGTAGTCTTTTGCGTGGATTACAAATCAATGTAAAGAAAACCCAAATCCTCACAACTGGATTAATGGGAAACATCATGAGAAATGGAGAAAAGCTTGAATTGTCAAGGTTTTTGCCTTGCTTGGATCCACAATCAATATAGCTTTTTAAAGATGAAATACTAAAGAATAAATATAAACACCAAACCAAAAGACAAAGAAAACTACAAAACACTACTATATGAAAAATATGCCCACCTAGATAGAAGCTTCTATCATGGTCATGAATAGGAATCTTTAATATTTTTAAAATGCCAATACTAACCAGAGCAATCGGCAAAAATAATGTAGGAGATAGCCCATTATCAAGAACTGGAGGAAAGAAGAGGTTAAAGCTGCACTGAAGGCATTAGCAAAACCACAAGGCTGCAAGAATTGATGGGACATCAAATAAAATCTTTCAGCAAGTTGATGTCGCATTAGAATAGCTCACTAATTTATGCCAGCAAATTTAACTGTTACCTGGCCAACCAGTTGGAAAAACTCATAATTTGTTGCTATTCCACAGAAAATCTATCACATAGAATGTGTAAATTATCAAAGATGTCATTTATATATTAGGAAAATGACATCTTATTAAAGATGATTCAAAAAAGATATCTGTAGTGAATTAAAAGGAAGATGCCAGATAGTCAAGTTGGTTTCAGAAAAAGATATTGGAACATTTTCTATCTATCATTTTTGAGCAGAAATCAAATGATATCACTTTACTTATGTCATCAATTATACAAAAACATTCAACTTTGTGAAACATAATAAACAATGAATAATAATTTTAAGAAAGAGCATTTCAGAACATTTAGCTGTACCTCATAGAATCCATACATAGAAAAAAAAGGCAGTCACTCAATCATAAAAAAGGAATTGTGCATGATTTAAAAGGAGGAAAATCATGTGTGCTTTTATCAGGTGTGTTTAATATATATGCTAAGAAATAGTTTTAGAAGATACACTATTTGAAGAAGAACATGGCAGGAATTAGAGGAAGTCTTATTTATAATCTGCTTTATGCAAATGACACAGTCCCGCTTATGGAAGGTGAGAAGGCTTAAAACATTTGCTGATGAAAATCAATGATTTCAACTTTCAGTATAGATTGCAACCCAGTGTAAAGGACACAAAAACCTTCAAAATTGAACTTGAATACAGAGGCAGAGAAGAAACGATGGTGCCCAGCTAACAAATGAGTGTCAAAGACTTGAAGATAAATGAGTTGTCATTCAGTGCAGAAACAGCAAATCCCCCATGGAAGAAGCACACCAGCATGTGTGATCAAGAGGGGCCAAAAAGAGCAGGTATGGAGCATCAAAGAACAAGAATCACATAATTACAAATGAGGGGGAGAGCAGGCTGGGACCTAAGGCCCACTGGTGGGTAATTGGTCACCCCTTTACAGGGGAGTCATGGGGAGGAGACAGACCAGTCAGGGAGCAGCAAGGCAGTGATGATGCATACAAGTTTCCTCTAGTTCCTGAAGCCTTCCTTCCCTCAACCATCATGGTCTTAAATATACCTTACAAGTCCAGATGGACTGGAGAAGGTGCACGTGTAGAAAGGGGAGCTGGAGATATGGGGAAACCAAGACGTATGAGCGCCTTCCTGCCAGTGGTGAGATTGGAGCTGCTGGATCTGTGGAGAAAAGGTGGGGTAGAGAGACGGATCCAACTGCAAGGATATACACATAAGCTCCTATTTGAAGGAAGGGCATCAAAGGAGTGGGTTGGGGGAGAGGTCGGGCAGTGTAAGATATGACAGAACAATACTAATTTATAAAGTATTGAGGATTAGTGGGGAAGGGAGAGCAGGGGAAGAGGGAAAAGTATGGAGGACCCGAATTAAGGGCTCAAGGGGAAAGGGAATGTTTGGAAAATGATGACAGCAACGAACATGTGAAGGTGGTTGGCACAGTTTGTTTAGTTATGTATTGTGAAAAATGATGTATGTGCCCTAATAAAACAATTTTTAATTTAAAAAATTGGACTCAAAATGAATATGATAAGTGGAGAAAACACTGAGTCTGTAAAATATTTCATTCTATTTGGATCCACAATAAGCACTCATGGAAGCAGCGGTTAGAAATAAAATAACATATTATGTAGAAATACTCTAGTGTGCAAGAGATTTTTAAAGATCAATTAGGTATGCCTGAAGCAAGTACAGTTATTTTCAATAACCTTATATAAAAGTGAAATCTGAACAATTAATAAAGAAGATGAAAAACGTGCTCATTTGAATTCTGATGTAGGAAAAAAATATTGAGAGTAATGTGGATTTCCGGAAGAACAAACAATATTTCTTCAAAGATGTATGGTCTGATTACACCCTGGAAACAAATACTGAGAGTCTTCATCTCACATACATTGGACATGTCACCAGCAGAGAACAATCCATGGAAAAGGACATCATTCTGGGAAAAAAAGAGGTAAGCAAAAAATGAAAATGCTCAATGAGATGAATTGACACTGTGACTGCAACCTTGGGCTCAGATGGGTATCAAAGTCATTTCAGTAATAGCCGCTGAGTCAGTAGGAACAGAATTGAAAGCTAAGGAATAGACTCAACTGCCTAAGGAAAATTTTGATAATGCCTGAGTCACATTAAAAGGAGGTGACTGTATTTTTAGAAAAATATGCTAGCAAAACTTTCCATTAGCAGAAGAATACAGCAAGAACCATATTTCATACTATATCCAAAAATTACCTCGAAGTGGATTGTAAACCTGTAACTTTAAAAAATAATCAATGAAAAATGTGTACCTTTTACATGGAATATGTGCATTATGAAATATAGTTACAACACAGGCAGCAGAAGGCAAGTTGGATGCCAAGGATCTTCTAAAATTAAGCATTCATATTCCTGCAAAATATTTCACCAAAAACAGTAAAAGGGGATTGATTGCAGGTTGGTTGGCAAAACCATATAGAACAAGGACGTGGGGCTGAGCCCCGGTGGCGTAGTGGCTGAGTGTGGGACTGCGGCCCACAGGGTTGGCTGTTCAAATCCAGCAGCAGCTTTCCAGGAGCAAGGCTGGGCCTCCTACACCCACGAGGGGGCAGTGATGCCCACAAAAACAAAACAAAACAAAAGGACCTAATCTCTGAAATTTATAGGAAATGCCATATCTGTATAAGAAAAGAACAGTCAAAATGAATAATTGACAGAGGCCATAAACAGTCACTCATCAAGGGAGACATTCAGTCTGCCGACAAACATGGGATTGTTGATCCTTAGCCATTGTTGCTAGGTGTCTTCAAGTCATTTCAGACCTCTAGGCATTCTCTGTACAACAGAACAAAGCACTGCCCACCCCCGCACTAGTCTGGTTGAGCCCATGCATTCAGTCAGTGGGTCAGTCCGCTTTGTTGAGGGTTTTCCTCTTCTTGACTTCTCCTCTATTTGACCAAGCGTGATGTCCTTCTCCAGGGACTAGTCTCTCCTGGCAACATGTCCAAAGAATGAGAAGCTGAGTCTCTCCATCCTTGTCTCAAAGAAACATTCTGACGGTATATATTCTAAGACAGAATTGTTTGTTCTTTTCACAGTTTGTGTCACTTTCCATATCCTTTGCCAGCACGATACTTCAAAATGCACCTATTATTCTTTTGTTTTCTTTACTCAATGTCATCTGCATGTCGAAGATGGTTTAAAAAACCTTCCTCCAATTCTGATGCCACATGATATGATGTGATCCAGCCCTAATTAGTCATTAACAAAATGTGAATCAAACAACTATTATGATACCTCCTCTCATCTCAACATTAATTACTAAGTTAAAAAAAGGAATCAAAACAAGCAAAAATGTTGCTCTCAAGTGTGCTGGGAGACTGCAGCACGATTCGCAATAATGAAAAGAGAGAAAAAGCAAAGTACCCTACAGAAAGGTTAAATAACTATGGCACACATAAACAATTGAATACGAAGCAACATTAAATAATAATGATAACATTGTGTAGTAACTCATAATGTGGATGGGCATTATGTTTTGTAAATTAGGTAATTTAAAAAAAGACAATTACTGTATGTTATTACAGTTGCAAAAAATCAAGAAAGTGTTTCACACTAAGAAAAATATTATTTGCTCATTACTGTGTGTGGAAAGAGAAGAGAGTGTAAGATGCTGGCTATATGACAGAGAACTCTTAACTTGGATGAAGGGAAAGATAACCTACTATAAAACAAAGATGGTCAAAAAATTATTGAGGCAAGGAAGATACATGGAAATTTTCAAGATATTGATAATCACTGTTAATTACACAATCCTGCAATAACTGTGATCTGTGAGTAGAAGCATCTATAGACATGCTGGAAGAACAAATTTGGGAGTGAGATTGTGAGCATAAACACACACACACATATATATATACATATATATATTTGCATATACATGTAAATGTGTGTGTATGACAGAGGGGAGTTGTAAATGTATTTACTTTCTCCAAATGTATCCATGAATGCAGTGGAACATAAAAGGGGAAAAATACAAGGGGGAAAATAAGAAAACTTCTTAGATATACCTAAAGGGAATTAGTTGTTGGACTTGGAGAATCAGAACTGCTGTCTTCTTGGGGCACATTAAAGTCAATTAGCATAATATAGTCCATCTTATTTAGATGAGCTCCCACTAGGATATTAGAAGCTCCTGAGTGGCCATCTCAGGTACAACTTGTAGTTTCTCCCCCTCTTGAAAGAAGAACTACAAAACTCAAAGACAAATGAAAGCATTTAGTCCAATGAACAAATAGAACAAAGGATCTTCTAACAAGAACTATAAGGCTATAAGGTACTATAAAATATGCAGTCATACAAAAAAGAGCTGCTTAACTTATTAGAATATTATTATATGATCTAACAGCCAATCTATATTAACACACATATATTAATATTATTCAGTATATGTACTTTCTCTGAACCAATTCTCCATCATAGCCTGATGAGCTATTCTTTTCTTTCCAATATACTAAAAACCAAACATAAAAATGAGCACAGCAACATATACACTTTGAATGGAGAAAATATACACTAAGATTAAGAATCTTGGGAAATAAATAATTTTAAATATCAGAATACATTTCTCATCATAGAAATTTGAATAGTAAGGACATAAAGCCACATGTTTTATTTAAATAATTTCCCCTAAAAATACACATATACTTTTAACTTTTGATATTAGATAAGACATATAGATCACAAAGAACATCTGACATTTGGGTTTTATGAAAAATTTCTTATGGTTTTCTTTTTTTTTAAATAAAGAAGCTGTTAAAATCACTCCTATCAAGGAACTCATGATCTTTAGACGAGTGAACTACAAGGGAAATACATTTTATAAAGAGCTAAATTAGATTAATAGTACAATGTACTTTAAAGATAGAAGCATAAAGAAAACCACATTAGCTAATAAATCATATACCAGATGGTCTTATTCATTTAATCACAATGTATTTTTTTAAGCTGTTGACAAAGATCATGAACATCTGGGCAAATAAAATTCCCATTGCTGGCAAAAGGATTTTCTTTTTTCAAAATAAATTTGTCACGAAACAGGGTACAATGGTTTTAAAGTTGCGCAAAACTTTCTTTGTGTGGTGTATATTTTGCACATTACCTTTTCTGTCATAATAAAACAAAATAATTGTGAACATTAACAACTCATATTGAAATACTTAGACCTGGATCTAGCCAATTTCTTAAATAATAGATGTGATAGATAGGTTTTTTTGTGGCAACATGGCCAATGAGCACATGTGAGATCAGTGGAAGGATGGAGATATCAATGGCTTGATGAGTCTTGTCTTTGCTCTCTTGCTCTTGATCTTCAGACCAGCTGGCTGCCTTGTTTGTCATGTGCCTCGATTTGCAAGCTACACTACCTATAGGACACTCAATTTGTGGACTGTGTCATTGTGAGTTGAGATTCCTGCTTCGCCACATTCCTGACATATACATCTCTTGAGCTGGGGACTGTTGGACACTGTCATCAGGCTGACTGTTGTTGGCCTACCTTGTTGTTTGCCGCTTGTCCCCAGATACCCTGAATTGCTCTTCAAAGGACGACTCAGCAGCCCTCAAGACTCTAAGGACTGTCAGTCTGCTAGCTCTCACATAAGTGAGTTACACTGAGCCATTTGCATTGCTTTATAGATTAGTTAACTGTTTATTTCTTATGCTAGATATCTGTGTGTGTGTGTGTGTGTGTGTGTGTATTAGTGTCTTGGTTTTGTTTCTTGAGAGAATCCAGTATAACCCAGCAGGAAAAGAACCAACTAAAACAATCCTCTTTCTGTGCTTAGGAATATTTTTCTATTGAGTGTTCACTTTTCTGTAATACAAAAAATAAACATTTTGAAAAAGATAAAAATAAACTTTTTGAATTTAAGTATGTACTAAATATTGAATAAATTTCCCAATAAAATGTTTCAATGAAAAGACCTTTATAATATGGACTACCCAATGAAACATATGTGTTTATGAGAAATTTAGGAAGAAAGAGTAGTTAAGAGATTTTTACAAGCTTTCACTTAGGAAAAAATGGAAATTTTGATATTATTTGAGTTTTTTTACATTAAAAATTTTAAATTCATTTTTATTTCACCAATTTCAGAATATGGATTTTCAGTCCTTATTTGCCACAAAATCATATTTATTTTACATTTAAAGATATTATTACATATTTAAACAATCATAGTAAAATGATATTAACACATTCCTGCTGTATCTAAGAGAACATTTAGAACTCTAAACTAAAGGAAAGAATGAGTTAAGATTACAATGCAAAAGCTTCTTATATTGCTTTTTCAAAAGACTAGCATTTTAATTTTGAGATAATGAATTCTACAAAGATGAGGTCACATGACTTTATAATTTGATGTAGATGGCTCATAAAATGAAAAATGTTGCCCTTTCCTTTAAGTCATTCCACTTATATCTCTGACCAGATTGAATTCTCCCCCTAGGATTATATTATGATTATAGTGTATTGCTTTGCTTTCTTAATTCCTTCCAAGCAAAATCTTTGTTAGGGTGAAAAAATGGAGAGATCATTTTTTGGCAATGTATTAAATGGAAAACATTGTATGATGGACAGGGAATTTGAATTAATTTGCAATATTACTTAATTAAGTCCTGAGTTCCTTTCACCTAGTACAGTCCGAAATTAAATATTGATAGACAATGTTCTACTGTCCAAATAGGTTTTATTTTAGGGCATTGTGGAGCTGTTAATAAATGTATCAAATATTCTACCTTGTGTTATTTTTGCTAGTTTACACAAAGACAGAATGATTTCTGTTTGCTTCTTTGTTGTTTTTTCATAAATATTTATGTATCATATCATTTTTGTTGTAAACAGGATTTTTTCCCCTGCCCAAAGGGAGGAAAAACAATTTGTGTGTTAATTTTATCTCACTGGTTTTGTTCATCTTCACTAGTTTTGTATATAAAAGAAAAGATTAGATAAAGGGGAATACAAGCAGCCTCTGTTGCTAACGTAAAGAATTTTAATTAGGAATGATGATAATTTTGTAACAATTCAGCTATACTCTTCCCTTTTACTCATAGTACAAACTAGTTGCTAAATGGGTCTGTTGTTCTCCAATATTTACTTTATTTGATTTGCTGCCCCCTACAGAGTAACCAAAACTATTCATAAACTTCCGTGTATCTGTAACTTCCAGGATAAGTTCTTCTTTTATCTTTGAGGTTTTCACCACTTGAAATATTTTTATTACTTTAGGCATGTGAGGTGTATCTTATAAAAAATATATATATTTTAAAAGCATGCAACATAGCAACCCATCTTCCCAACATGGAAGAAAAAGAAACCTTTAGAGAGAGAGAATAGAAAGATGTTCAATGCTTAAGATTTTCATATAGTAAATTCAATGTTAAATTGTAGCTATTTTTGTGTGCTTTTTACCTAGGTCTTTTATAGATATGATGAATGATCCATTGATATCCTATTGCTCATCCAAAGTGCAAATATATCCAATTTACCCAAAGAAAACCACAAACATTTATTGTTAATAGAAAACTTTTTTATCTCTGAAGATTACATCATCAGTTTATGCCCGTATATTCTATTTCCTAAATAAATTGTTTCTTAAGATTGTACAACCAACTTGTAATGATTCATTTATTTCATTGGCTTGCTTGTCTTGCAAGGATTATACTGACTTAGTTATTAGCCATGTAGAAAGGAAATGTTGTCACCTATAGATAGCTGCTCCTACTTTTCAGACCAGGAGTCCTTATGGTGGCACCATGCTTCAGGACTCCTCTGCTAACCCAGAGAAAGATAGGCCATGTCAACCCACTTGGATGAAGGAGAAGATTGGCAAGTTTCTCACATCAAGATTACACCTTAGGAAATCTGTTGGAGCATTTCTACTCTGTCATATTGAGTCTATGATTCAGGATCAATTAGATATTTATAGTTCAGTAAAGTATTTAATATTTGTCTGCCTCAATCTTTGTTAGTTCCAATAAATGGTCTTTTCCTAATGAATTCAGGTGGGGAAAGACAGTGATAGAACACATTTGTGAGTAATTGTTGGAAGGGTGAAATGTGATTGCCATTCTTACTCCAAAAATCAAATTCACTGTCAATCTTCTTTCTTGCACTGATTAGATATTAAATTAAAACTGCTGACCTCCTGATTAGCAGCCAAACATAGAACTCATCACACCACCTGAGTTTCTTGACTGCCAGCCCTCTGGGTATAGAATGAGCCCTCTTGAAAGCAAAGGGAGGGGGATTTTCCTTTCTGGTAAGAGAGAAGAGCTGGGAGCAGAGTACACACTTTGCAGCCCAAGATCAGTCTTGAATACAGGAGACAGCTTTGACACCAATGGAGCAACAGCAGCAGAATCAAGAGACAGAGGAGGTGAGTCTCCAATCCAGGTTGAATGTCATTGGGCATGGTGATGGCTTTGGGAATTAATTGGGTGCCTCCAGGCTCTTAATGGATAGAGCTAGACATTTTTTTGATCCAGGGAATGAGAGCTGACTGTCTTTAGGCTGAGGCCTATGATGGAGTCATGTAACACTTTACATCCAGGAGCTTCCCTAAAAGAGCGTTGTAACATTGCACAGGCAGAAAAGAGCCCTTTGAGCTGTGTACCAGAGAGGTCAAAGACCACTGGAAGACCTGCCTGCAGACATGGCTGAGAAGAGGTGATCAGTCTGAATAATTATATACTATGCTATTGAAACATATTAACATTATTATCAAACCCCATTAATTTTGTATATTTCTCTGAGTTCTATGTAGTCATTGCCATGATTCATCAAACTGCACTGAAAAGCAAAAAACTGCAGGAGCCAAAGTTGGTGTCAGAATTGGTAGGTTGGGGCTCGTGTGGCCTCAGCTTCCTAAAAATCTGACTTTAGCCATCCTGTTAGGGAATTTCATGTTCCTTTCTTTTTGCATGCAAGGAGGAGATTAGACACTGCTATGATGCCTTTCCTTTTTTACAGTTGAAACAGCAGTGGGGTTCATTGTGATAGTTCCAGACTCTTTGGATGTAAGGCACATCCTATGAGAACTAATGAAAGGGAAATGAAAATTTCTGATTCTTAGATGGTTATTTTACTAAGTATAATGGTTACAAGGAGTGAAAGAATTGCTATACTGCAGCTGGAGAAAAACCGCTTCTGGAGTGGCATGTAGCAAAAGCCAATTGGTTATGAAATGGATGGGGCAGAGCTCCGGTGGCATAAGTGGTTGAGTGCAGGACTACGGCCCACAGGCTTGGTGCTTCAAATCCAGTGGCGGCTCTCAAGAGTGGCACTGGGTAGCTCCCAAGACCACCAGAGGCAGTGATGCGCCCCCCACCCCCGCCCCAGAAAAAAAACCAAACCAAAACAAATCAAAAAAATAAATGGATGATTGATAGAGGACCAGGACCTAGAGTCACTCTGCCTGGAAGCCCAGGGTCACACAAACAAAGGGAAGAGATAGTACAAAGGTGGAGAAGAGAAGCTTAAACTCGTTTATTTTAAAAAGATCAAAAGGTTATGTGTTTATCTGACAGTACTGTGGACATTGGATGTTTCTCATATTAGGCATTGTAAAATGGGCCTACATGTGTGATGGGGATCAACATGATTATTATGATTACATATAGAGCTCATAAGACTACCTAAAGCCTATTTTCATTGGAAATGTAAAAAAGAAGTTAGAAGTTGCTCAGAATAAGCAGCTTTATTATAAGCCAGCAGCTTGAGGACATAGTTGAGAAGTTGTGTAGAAAGGTCGAGCCCCAGCCTTCAGTTAGGTCCTTTGCTGGTGAAAAGGCATGCTGTTCCCTGTTATACTTGGAGGACAGGAGATGTACCTTTGAAGTGAAGATCACCGGCGGGGGGAAAGAAACAAAAAAACTTGGTTTTTAAATTTTTGTCCATCCAAAAAACTCTCCCAGAAGCCCTGGTGGCATAACAGTTATGCTTTGGGTTGTTATATAAGTGGTTATGCCAGCAATTGGAAACTACTTAAGTAAAAAGGTTGGGCTGTCCACCCCTGTAAAAAGTTAGTGTCCAAAACTCATGGGCCCAGTTTGTCTGACTTGCAGAGAGATATGTGTGGCCTAGCAAGTATGCAGCTATAGTACCCACTGGAGGTAGCCTGGATGGCTTGTGGTGAGATGACCAAACCTTGAGATTTAATATGTGAGCAGATGTAGGTTGCTATATTTGATGTCTTGCTCTGAACTGGGTTTCCTTATGACTAAAGTTATCGTCATAACTTATGACCAATGTTCAAAGAGGAATAGAAAAATCTACAGATCAAGACACTTCCTTATCTCCTCTGAGCCCTGGGTTGATAGAAATAGACAATATGAAAACTAAAAGTGGAAATAAAGGCATGAAGAGACTGGCATAAACTTTGATGGGTAAGTACACAGTAAAGAAGTTACAAGTGGGGTTGCAAATAATCCATGTAATCAAACAGCAATTGTGAGACAGAGTCCCTGGCTTGAACACACAAAGAAAAAAGAACAAAGGTTACTATGATTGGCTGTTAAAACAATGATTGAAAGTCTAAACCCATCCAGAAGTATCTGAGGAAAATGGCTTGGTGATCTATAGCCAAAAGGTAAGCCATAGAAAACCCCATGAAATGATTCTATTCGGACAAACCTATGCCAGAATCTACTTTATATAATTTGATTAAACAGTGAGGACTCTCACAAACATCTTTCAGAGTCAACAATATTCTCAGTATTACTGTCACATTGATCATATCAGCTACCAAAGAGAAGAGTTGTGTCATTTTTAAAATGAACATAATTCTTTGGTAAATAACAGTTTCTAAACATACCTGAAAATTAGAAGAAATATCATGTCATTTTTGTGAATATATGACAGGAAATGACAATTCTGTTAACAAAAGACATCATGTCCGGGTGAGTGTGGAGAAGTCAGGAACTGATGTCAGTGAGCAATGGAAGAAGTACATGTTTGAAAATTGATGTGGAGATAATTGTATACCTCTGTTTAATATGGTTGAACCATGGAAATACATGATACATGAACTATATGCCAATAAACATGTATTATATAAAAATAAGTTATTTTCAAATATATAATAATGAAAATAATTTGTAATTTGCCATAAGCTACGTATTCTTATTACTCAACTCAGAAATAGATTTGTTCATTCAAGATTAACACACACAATGCTCATCTAAATGGCAATTTTTATCTCCTGTACACATCAAGACTGCATATCTACAAATCTTACATGTATATATTTGACATCCAAACTAGGCTTATCCTTGCTAAAAGCCTGTAAGCAAATCACCACTCTGTCTTAATTTCAAATGACATTTCATTATGAAAAATGAACTAAAATACAGATTACCTATGCCATGCATATCTAGAGAGGAAGGTATCCTTTTAAAACTGAAGTGCTTTTTTTTATTCCTAAAGAAGGAATATATTTATGGTGAAAACTTGTGTATCATCAAAATGTGTTTGCACATAAAAACATGTGCTTTATGTTGGTTATAAACTTTTACATTTCTTTCCAAATAAACTATGACATATATGAATCAAATTTTATTAAAGAATACAATGAAAATATTTCATGTAAATATTTTCATAAGGATGGCCTAAAGTAAAATTGTAATTATTTAAAAATAGGAATCTTATAGTCACACGTAAATGAGATATTGTATGAAACTGTAGGCTTTCAGCAGGTCAAAACAAAATAAATTGGAATACTTAAAATAAATGAATATTTAGTATTTGTATTGGGCATCCCTTCATTCAAAAAATCCTTTAGGATTTTATTCCAGACTTTAACCTTTCTGAAGGAAAGTGGTTTGCGTTAGGCTTTCAGATGGTTCACATGCTGTCTTGTTCAATTTAAAATCACTGACATCTTTCTTTCAGCAGTGAAAATGTGCTTAGAGGACAAATCTTAGACAAGGACTGATTTATATCTATTAATAAGAAAATTATAAAAAAATAATAAATACATTTTTATAACTATGTTGCTGTTTTCTCAGATTAAATAACAGGTCAGATGATTTTTTATTAAAATAATCTGCCCATTTAGTAAAATGTATACACATTAAAGTTTTAATCATATACATGTATCCAAATATATACCAATTCTCACCAACATCAACATACATTGCAGTGCTGTTCATAAGGCTTTCACTGACCAATTTTCCCAAAATTAGACCCTCCTCTAAAAAGCACTACAAAACATTTCCACTATGGATGATGCTATTGGTATTTGAAATACTGGTCTCACAGCATGCAGTCTTATAGCAACATATTAACCATCACAGTACATTAAACTGACAGATAAGATGAATTGATGAAATATTGTGATGTAAGTCTAGGCATGGACATTATTAAAAGGATGGTGAAAGACCAGATAGTATTTTGTTGTGTTGTACATGGGATGGCTATAATTTAGAAATGTCTGGAGAGTTACAGCTGCAAAATAAAGCATAACATCTATATGATCAGACACATTCTTTGTATGCTTATTCAAACTTTCCATAGACAAAATGATTTCTTAACCTTATTCCAATTTTCTATAGTTGAAAATCACTCTGATTTTTATTACTATGCATCCACTTACATTGTTCTAGAAGGTTATAGATATAATTCCATCATAGTTACTAAAGCCATTTCTAAGTAATGGCAACCCGATTTGTGTAGAGTAAAAACTGGAGTCTGTATATTTTTCAGTCCCTGATATCAATCACCCTCTTTTATTCTGAGGTACCTCTGGGTGGATTTGAACTTCAAACCTTTTGATTAGCGGCCAAGCACATTACTTTTCTGTTAGCCATTTATCCCACCCAGGGACTCCTGAACATAATGACACAAATGGTATTACATGCACTTTTTCCTCTAGTTTTATTTTATTTAGTTTAGATTAGTGGTTTTGTCATATACTAATCTATAATTTCTTCTTTCTATGGCTGCCCATTATCCCATCAAATGAATATATCATAATGTATCCATTGTCTTTCGATGGACATTTTTGGTGTTGTTGCTATAGTAACTCTAATCAAGCTACTACAGCTAATCTTATAAATATTTGTTGTGAACAAATTTTGATCCCTTCTTCTGGGCGTTAAACTGAGAGCAGAGTTTGAGGGCCAGCTATGGAAAGTTTACATATATAAGAAAATAGCAAAGAATTTAAAAATTAAAAAAAGAAAATAGCATATAAATTTCCAAATAGTTTATGTTTTATTATACCAGAAGATGTTTTATTATACCAGAAGTGATACATGATTTCTTAATCTCAAACTTTAATATTTTATCTATTTCAAGATGTCTAAACTGGTATATCCAATGGATGAATTCCTGATGATCATCTTACATTTTTTACTAAAATGCCTCCAAATATCCCACTTCATATATTCACTGACATTTTATACCAATCTCAGCTATCATTTTGCTGTGCTGTGTTGACTGGGTTTTTGCTATGATACTGGACTCCACATCACTGGTATCTCACATACCCACAGGGTTACTCATAGAAAGAGGCTTCAGCAGAGCTTCCAGACTAAGAATAGACTACAAAGAAAGAAAATGCTTTATATTTATGAATGATTCTCTGCACTACCCCCACATACACAGTGATACAATTTCTTTAATGAAAATGTGTAATAAGGGGAAGAGGAGGGTTAGACTTCCAGGATGATAATATTGTAATCCTATAGGATGAAATAAGATAAGCATTTTGATATTACAAGATCATAATCCCTGCTTATGTATCTACAGTTGAAAAATAAAATCAGGATGTCTAGCCTGATCAGATTCAAAAGCAAAGTGAACAAATTGTTGATTTATCTTCTGAATTAGGATTTTGAGAGTTATGTAGATTTGATGGAGCCTAGTGGGCGGACTTTTCCAGCAGTCGTGATCTGCTCCTATCACAAGCTTCCAGAGACACTTCATTGGAAGCATTGGCGAGCTAGAAAGGTCAGCAGAGCAGCTCTGAAGACTGTCTTTGGCAGAGAGGCTCTCTACAAAGACGAGAGCAACCATGCTCCCAGAACCACTAACAAGGTGCTGTGATAATAAAGATATACATTTTCTACCATAGATTTCGGACTCTCAGTCAGTGACAAAGTTTGCTAATGTATATTAATAAAGTTTAAACTTGTCTAACTTGGGGATAGGTCAGTTTTGTCATTCTATGAGGTATGAAACTAAACCATCTTAGGAAGAGAGAAATCCCATGATCACCAATAATAAACAGTCACTGGAAGCGTGGGTGTGATTTGTTTTCTGCAGTGCTGGATAGCATAGGGACCAGCAGTCACAGTGCCAAGCCCAGGAGACAGAGCAGAGAAACAGAACTGAGACCAAGTACCATGGAGCCTAGCTTTATGGTCTAAGAAATGACTAAAGGTGAAGGTCTTCAGGCAGGAAACTTGCTTCCAGACTGAGGTGCCTTTTGGCATTTCAACCCTATGGCAGTGAGTGAGAAAGCTTTGTAAAAGTTACCTAGGCATGGCAGAGGAAAGGGGTCAGACATGGCTACCATGTCATGTTCTCAAATACAGAAATAAGATGAAAATTGATCTTGGAAGTAAAAATTAATGATTAGGCATATTAAGAAAGATAGATGTGATAAATACTTCCCAAGCAAAGGAGACAAAACATGGAACATATTTCACTGGGGAGAAGTTGTTATTGTTAGTTGCTGGTGATTCAATTCCAACTCATTGTGAAGTCTTGTGCATGCTGCGAACACGTGCACAGTCTAATGCTCATTGGGTTCTTTAAGGCTAAAGTTTCAGAAACAAGGTACCAACTCTGATAATTTGCCCTCAATGGGTTTAAATCATCAAATTTCAGTTAGTAGTCCAATACTTAACCATCTGCCTACCCAGGACATTACAAATGCAAATCTACACCAATTGACAAACGGATGCACAGGCTTATAGCATTTTCTCATAGAAGTTGCTATTGAGTCAGTTCTGATTCATCATAATCTATGAACAATGGAAGAAAACTATCCTGCACCGCCATCATGTTTACCTTTGGCAAAATGTTACTTGCATTTTAATTTGGTCTTATTATTAAACTATTTTCCCATTATGTTGGATCAACTTTTTCTGGAACAGGCACAAATGCCAATCCTTTCCATTTGGCTATCTTCCAAAGCATTTTGCATAGGTGATTATTTCTAGTGTTGGAAACATCCCCATAGTTTTGCCTCAATTCTTGTAACCTTGTTTTTTATCAATGGCTTAATAGTATCTTGGACTTCTTGTTTCCATGTCATCTGTTCTTGCTCATATGGTACCCCCTGAGACAATTGAACATTGACCAATTCTTTATGGTACCATGACTCTTTGTATTCAATTAATCTACTTTTCGTGCACCCTGTATTCTTTATTTTTCCTATAGAATCCTTCAATATTTCAAATCTAAGTTTGATTTTTCTTCAGTCATTTGAGTTGGAGAAATATTGAACATGCTCTTCTCTTTTCATTTTCTAATTAAGTATTTATAGATATCATTTTAATACTTAACTTTGTCTTTTCCAGATGCCCTTTGAAATCACTTTAAATTTTTCCATTCAGCTCTTCATATTTCAAAATTTCATCCAGTTATTGAAAATATTTATATTCAAGAGCAAGTTTTGGTTACAGAGTCTCTTCTGAAATCCATTTTTGTCTTTGTGTTTTTCCTGTCTTTTAAATGACTTTTTGCATCCTTTATGTATGATATCCTGTATATTATCCCACAAATTCATCTTGTCTGCAGTCATAAGTTCTGAATGAATTCAATCATTCTAAATTATGATATTCTATAAATTCAGGTGGGATGTGATGTTCTGAAGTTCATACTTTGACTCTCATGGGTTTTTTTTTAAAATGTTCTTAAACTTCAACTTGAATGAGTTAATTATATTAACTGGTGTGCTCTGCAGTCAGATCCTGCTCTTGTCCTGGACTGGTAATATTGAGCTATTCCACCAAGTCTTTTCAGAGATATGGTCATTTTAATTCCATTAAGTTCTATTTGGTAAGATCCACTGTGTATAGATGTGAATGTTTTTTGAATCAATAAGCTTTTTTTAATGTTAATGTTGTAAAAAGTAAAATTCTAGTATTATATTTTTCTATATGCAATCCATCTTATTTAATAAGGAAAGCCTTATTTTACAACTACTGATTCTTCTTCTTTGTTTCCAACTTTCACTTTCCAATAGCCATGTAACTATCAATGCATTTTGAACAATTACAAACTTCAGAGATGACTAGTAATCTTTGATTTTTCCATCTTTAGAGTTAGTAGCTAGTGTGTAAATTTGAATAATGGCAATGTTACCTTGTATTCCATGTAGGAATATGAATATATTCCTATCCGTGATAAGACTTTATTTAAGGATATATCTGAAATGTATATTTTGGCTATCCATGTGATAGCACTCTACTTCTATATTTTAATCCCAGCATAATATACCATATGAATGCCAATTAAACATGACCAAGGTCAATCCAGTTCAGCTCACTTAGGATAATGAACTTGATGCTTTCCTTTTAATTTTTGGCAACTGCTGTTTTTGCCGGATTCTTATGTAGTTCTTAATATATTCTATTTATCAAGGACTATGTACTTTTATTTCTTTGCATTCGATGTCATGCCACATCAACAAAAGTTTCAGAAAGTTTACATCATCCATATGAAGAAGGTCAATGCTCTTTTGAGGTTATAGCTTTGGCCTAGATGTATGTTGATCACCTTCAATCCTGAAGGACTCGTATTCCAGTACAATTACAGAGAACACCCTGCTTTTATTCATAATGTTTTTATTCACCTTATTACTTTTTAAAGTAGATTTCTAGATCCTTCTTCCTAGTTTCTCTTTTTCTGGGAGCTCCAGTGAAACTGTCTTCAATGATTGAGAGGCCTTCCTGGAACTTGAGATACCTGTGACACTGCACCTAGCACCACAGCAACGTGTGAGCGACCACACTATGACAAACTCACAGACAGGCGGTGGAGCATTTCATTATATGATAAAAACCTTATCATAAAAAATGATAAAAGGAATACTGCCCATAAATACAGCATCCATATTGACACACACAAAGAAAAAATATATCTTCTCAAATGGAGATATCATCTCTTGGAGGCTGGGTTAGACTGCTATCCCCAAGGTCAGCAGTTTGACACCACCAGCCACGAGTGAGAAAGGTGAGATGTTCGGCTTCCATGAAGAGTTCAGACTCAGACATGTACAAGGACAGTTACTCTCTCCCTCAGTGTTGCCAAGATTCAATATCTATGTGATGACAGCGAGTGTTTTTTTTAAAATTTCAGACAAGCAAATATTATATGGGCATTTGTTATGCGGTCAAAAATTGAACTAAAAATATGAGTCTTCCAATGATAATTTTAGCATTTCCATTATCTCCTAGTGAGTCAATTTCAATATACAGCAATATGTTGTAGAAAATATAGCAATATTGCCAACGGGAAAACCAGAGAGATGTGGGATAAGTAACGTTACCTTGTGGAAACTGCAATCAATGATGGGAAATAAAGTGAGTATGAATTATTGGATAAAATATGGATTTTCCCTATTAACCATCACCTAATCCACAGAAACAAAATTTAAAAGGAAAGCAAGAATATATGGCCCTGCATTGTCCTCACAAGAGTTGGCACCTTTTTGTCATCTTTGCCTTTATTATGTCAATTAATCTCACCAATATTCTAAAATGTTACCTTTTGTCTTCTAGTTTACAAAGCTTGGTATCCTCTTATAATACCTTCCTGATAAGAAGAATTAAACTTTAAATTTACATATAACAGCAGTACTGACCATAAGAATAAAATATCTTTCTAGAATTTTGAAGAAAATATTTAATTAAAAGAAAATTATAGTCAGTGTGATAGCTAAGACCCTAATTTTTTCCTAAACCTTTCTTAGGTATTAGATGTTGAGCATCTTCTATGAACATAATTGAGTAAAAGTCAGTAAGATGAATTATTTACATTGAATGCTAAAATGTAAACAGAGGGGGGCAATAATAAGTGCAAAATCAAAGCATTGATATAAAAGATGTGTTTGTGAAATTCCAAATTTGTAAACTTATTGGTAATTTGAAGAACAATTTAGTTAAATCTGGTTGATTAGATTTACGGTAAAAGAAACTTTGAAGTCCATGAGAGTAGTGAAAATTCAGATACATTCATCCAGAAAATTAAAAAATAATATTTTATAAAGACAAGCAATCTTAAAGAAGAGCTTGAGTACTAGGTTAAAATCTATCATGCATAGCATTAATCATAGTGCTTAAGTTCAACACTTAAAAGTATATTATGTATTTAAAAGGATAAATGAACTCATGCAGAAAGGACTTAATTTGTCCATTTGTTCTATAGCTCAATTGAATTCCACACATTTTTAATTAAGAACATGAAATGACTCATTAGCATTCAACTCTAAAAATAAGTGACTAATTACAGTATGTTGACAAAAAAGCAAGTTAATTTAAACTAGGCATTGCCACCACATCTTTTCCAAAGGAACAGAAACGGGTTTAAGGAATTTTGTTCCAAAATACTTGATGAGTGAAAGCTTCACTTTCTTTTTATTGCTTAAAATTAACTAATGAAATATTAAATGTAA
Organism: Nesogale talazaci; assembly: GCA_004026705.1. Lineage (NCBI taxonomy): Eukaryota > Metazoa > Chordata > Mammalia > Afrosoricida > Tenrecidae > Nesogale > Nesogale talazaci. The sequence continues at coordinate 76,013 of PVJH01001195.1, read as the reverse complement.
TAAATTCAAGTCTGCTTAAAATATACCAGCACTCAAAGATGTTAAATAGAAGTTCAAACTAGCAAATTGTCCCATCATATTTTGTTAGTGACTTTAAAATGATCTGCTTTTCAAACATTGGGTTCAAATACCAATATCTTATACATAATCACTATTGTCAGAATTATTTGTGGATTAAATTTTGTCTCCTCAAAATATATGTTTGAATCCTATAACTGTGGGTGTAATCTTGCTTAAAGTGTCCAGATTTTATGAAAACCCGTTAATACAGATTAAGTCCTAATCCATATTCCTTCTGAGTTCTAAATGAGATTCTACACAGATACAGAATATCCTGAGCCAGAAAAGTTTCAAAGGAAGACCTCTGAGAAAAAAATGATTAGCCAGAACTGCCAATATGTAAAGACTCACAGGACGGTGACCTTGTTTGGATTTTAAGCCTCCAGAAATGTGAAAACAATAAATGCATATTCTGTAATGCTAAGCACTCCAGTATTTGTACCACGGTAGTACTAGGAAATTAAGATAATGTTCAATCACTTATTTATTTAAATCATTTATTTAAATAATATAATCACCAGTCAAGTTATTCTGCCTCATTTTGCAACAAGAATTAAAAAGATATCAAACTCCTAGCCTATCTAAGAATTACACATGAAGTTAATCATAGGTTGGAAATATAAGCACCAAGCTATGTATCCATTGTGGCTCACTTTCAGAACAAAAGTCTGCTTTTCTAAGCATTTTAAAAACCATAGACGTAACATAAAATTGAATTATATTTGGAAACAATGTATTTGCATCGATAAAGCAGTCTCTTGTCTTGTTTCTCTCTATACAGCCTGCTTACATGCACAAATGCCTTTGAATTTCCTCTTTTTGGAAAGTATTCAAACCTTTCATGTACTCATTGTGTCAAAAAAAAAACTATAAAGCTATAAATAAAAACTGAAAGAAAAGACATACAGGTTAGAGATATGCAAAGCGATAACAATGAAATAAATCTTTCTAAATGTGAGTAAATCAAACTAAATCAAACATAAATCAGAGAAAAAAACAAACTCGCTGCTGTCAGGTGACTTTGCCTCATATCAACTCCAGACTGCAGGGTAGATTTGCCTTAGCGCGGGGGGGGGGGGGGGGGGGGGGGGGGGGGGGGGGGGGGGGGAGGAGGGCGCGGGACTAGGAAACTTAACTCTTAAGGGATGGAAAGCCTCAACCTTTTCCCATGGATCTCCTTATAGCTTTGAACTGCTTATCTTGCAGTTAGCAGCCCAACATGTAACCACAACCCTAAAAGATGTCCATGCGGGCAACAGAATTAGATACAGTCATTCTGTCAATCTGATGAGTTCAAGGACAGCTGTTGATATGGGAAGCTTTTCAGGAATGATTAGTTCCAGGTTATGCCCTTGGCAAACAGCACACTTTTAGACAAGGCAAATGTTTTTAGAACACGTGTGCATATGAATGTATTAGAAGATTATTTTTATTAATATGCTAGGCAACAAAAATTGTGATGCTTGTGTATTATATCACGAGTTCTCAAGAAAATAAAAGTTAAACTATAATGTGCTACATTTGAAATATGTCATATTCCCAAGGAATGACATGAGAAGGTACAAATATCTTAACTGTGCTTGACTTAAGGTCCTACTTGAACATGAAAAATAAAAATAAAAACAAAATTTAAAATGATGGGAACACTGAAAAATGGGCCTCCATGTAAACTCACAAAGACGTACACTCACAATGATCACTCAAAAAAGGGGAGAAGACTTTCTGTTTAAAGCAGTAAGGAGGGCTGAGCCCTGGTGGCATAGTGGTTGTGCACAGGACTGTGGCCCACTATCTAGGAGGTTCAATCCAGCAGCAGCTCTCCAGGAGCAAGGTTGGGCCTCCTATTCCCACCACCAGAGGGCAGTGATTCCCTCCCAAAAAACAAAGAAACGAACAAAGCAGTAAGGAAAACTATGACCAATCATCTTCTGACTACTTTAGTTAACTAACTATAGACCACATAGTGACCACTACCTAATATACATAGACTATACAGTTACAACCATGTAGCAGCCTGTGATGCGCAGATAACTGACTTGCTTGCTAACAGTGAGAAGGACTTGAAGCAATTGCTGATGAAGATCAAGGGGAGATTGCTACTCAATGCTGAAAGGATTAAAATCCTTATAACGGAACCAATAGGTAACGTGATCATTGGGAAAAAGCTTGAAGTTGTCACATGTTTTGTGTGACTTGGATCCACAATCAGTGCTCATGGAAGTACCAATCAAGAGAGCAAAACAAGTATTGCATTTGGTAAATGTTCTGCACAAGACTTTTAGCAGTTTTGAAAGCCCAAGGATGCTGCTTTGAGGAATAACGTCCTCCTGACCAAAGCCATGTGTTCTCCATTGCCGCATATGCACTTGAGAGTCGGACATGGAAGACAAATCATTGAAGGAAATATTGATACCTTGGAATTGTGGTGCAGGAGAAAATAGGAAAGTGTCAGGGACAGACCTAATCAGTACAGGAAGAAGTCATACCAGAGTGCTCATTAGAGGCAAGGATGGTGAGAATTATCCCACATCCTTTGGACCTATTGTCAGAAGAGACCAGTCCCTGAGGAAAGATAGCGTGTTTGGCAATGATGAAAGGCAGCAGGAAAGAGGAAAGCCCTCCCCAAGTGGATGGGCACAGGGTTGGCATCCATGGACTCAGGTATAGGTACTATTGTAAGGGTGGCACGAGACCGTGCCGTGGTTCATTCTATTTTGTATAGGGCTGTGTCAGAGCAAACTCGATGACACATAGAAGTAATATCATAGCGACCACACTGCTACATGGAAGACAAACTACAGGAATAGTTGAGGACAATTGTGAACCAAGTTTACAAGCCATAGCAGGAACAAAAGCAAAAAATACTAAAGAAGGGAGATCTAATTTCCAATTACCCCTTTATATTATCTGTGATTTTTCTCTTTAACCATCAAATTCTGAGATATGTAACAAACAGAAAAAGAAGGACCACAGGAAGAAGAGGAAGGAGGTCTGTAAAAATTATCGCTGAGAGAGTGCTCACATATTAGACTTGATGGACAAAGGCCACAGAAGAGCCCTTTTTTTTTTTTTTTTGGCTTCACTGCTCTCCGGCGGTGGGAGTAGGAGGCCCAGCCCCACTGCTGGAATTGAACCTCCGTCCCAGTGGGCCGCAGTCCCGCGCACAACCACTACGCCACCAGGGCTCAGCCCCCCAGAAGAGCCCTTTTAAAGATTTCCAAATAAATAAAAGAAATGACATCTGACAATGGCATCTCTCTGAAGAAATGATAAAATTAAAATCAGACTAAAATGATTCAATATATACAAATGTCTTCAAAAATGTCATAAAAATGGAATTAAAGATAATAGAATCATTCATATATATCTTGAAGCCTCATCATAAGCCAGATATATAAATATAAATATGTTCACTACAGCATTGTTTATAAAAGGGCCACGTAGGGGAAGAAAATAGTTTCATTACATTACTTATATAAGAGCAATCGAATCAAGAGATATAATGATTTAATGAATTTGTGCTTGATATACAGAGATGAGAAAGCTACACAAACAATTTGGCATCGTATTCACTAATCTGAATGTTTATTTTAAAGTTTTTTGACTTTTTTGTCATAAGGTGAGATCTATTCATACATACTAATTAAATCTTACTGTTAGCCTTACATAACTGTCTTCATTAGGGATAAAACAATTAAAATAATAAAAACTTAAGGGTTAACACAATATATTAAATATTATAAATTCAGAAGAAATATATATTTTCAAATTGGTTTTAAATAAATTGGAGGGAAACATTTGTACACCCCCATTTTGGGGAACTTCAATAAAGTGATGCCAGGGATGACATAAAACAGCAACCAAAAAGATTGTAACTGAGGACAAAAAAAAAGAAGAGTCTTTTACCCATAAAATTGGACATCCCTACCTCAAGCAGGTTTATAAAGGTCTGAACCCGTATAAAAGTGAATGTGACCTGTCTTCTTTGTCATAAGTATTTCTGAGTGATGTCTTACAAAGAAGCCAGGGAAACAAGAGTGTCAGGAGGAGGAAGAAGATGACAATTGTTCAATAAATTAAGGAATTCAAAGGAGTGCTGGTAGCCACCAGAAGCATGAGACACTTATACAATAGTTTACTTCCCAAAGTCATCTCGGGAGAGTCAACGAGGTAAAAATCTTGCTTTGGATTTCTAACCCCAAAATACTATGAAAATACAAATTCTGCTCTTTAAAACAACTCACTTACTGCTTTTTTTTCTCATTGTAGTCCTAGGAAACTCAGACAAGGGTCAACAGAATGAATATGCCGCTTCTTTGATGAATTTTCCAAACACAGTATGCAGTGTATACAGATCAATCAAGTCTATTATTCCATATCTTCGTTATAAGCAATTTCATCAAGCAAATTGAAAAACTTGTATATAGCTATTTGTATCTTTGCTCTTGCAAATATCAGTTTACAGCACCTTTATCTTTCATAGCTGCTCTGAGAGTTTAACACTTGTGTGAAATTTTTGTAACACTTAATTAAAACGTATCTAGTGCAGAAATTATAAAGCTTCTGATGTCGATGAAATTGTCGCACTTTACTAGTATAAGTGCATACAGCTAGTCACGCATTTGAGCAGCAAAATGCTTGAATAGTGGCACATGATTTGACCGATTATGTGTTTGAGGTTAAGTGGTCATTGGCATTCAGTGCATTCTACGATACTATTCAATCTAGTGAAACTTTTGTGTGGATATTTTTTGTATATGTTCATAAGACTAGTTTTAGGTCAAAGGTGTAATGCTCATGAAAGACATTATATTTATTATTTATTTCCAGTTTTTCAAAACATAACAAATTAGTCATGTTCATCTTTTGAATCAATGGTGGCAAAAATTATCACAGCATGATTGTGGTTTGTTTTATGGAAAATGGCAAATTGATGACCTAGATGGAAGCGGCACAGACTCAGGCAAGAAACCAGATGTTAATATGGATGAAATTGGTAAATAAAATGTGTTATATTTTAAAAGTTTTATTTTACATTCTTGAACTTTAATTTTATTGGTATTCAAACCAAAAGTACCCCTGAAAGAGATACCCATTTGGATGGTCTTCACCATGACCCTGAGGTCGCAAACAGAGGAAGATGCAAAAATGTAAATTACAAGAGTGCACCAGTATTTTTCTGCAGCAGATGCAAAGTCCATCTTTGTATCACACACATACAAATCATTTTGTTCAATTTCACACTACCTAAAGTTATGAACAAATAAATTTTGTATTATGTTTTATAAACAAAAGAAGTTTTCAGTTTGTTTTATGTAATAATAAAATAAGTGGAAAATGATATAGAAATGAAGGTTCATTTTTATTCTTGTATTATAAATCCATGGATGAATGTGACAATTTGGTTTGCATTTTAAAAACACTGCAAATTTTATATATATTTAATATATTTTGGTTGTTATATAAATATAGATAACTATGAAAGTAAAGAAAAGAAATAATTTTTCCAGAAATTAAAAATTCAGGTATCCTGATACTGTAAAGGGTTACACATTTGGGCTAAGGCTGCTAAATGCTTCACTGCCTGAGGGGCAGCAAGTTGCAGCTTTCTACTCCAGTGAAAAATGACAATCTCCAAACCTAACCAGAGATTTCTCCATTGTTCTAAAGCAGTGGTTCTCAACCTGTGGGTCATGACCCCTTTGGCGATCAAATGACCCTTTCACAGGTGTCACCCAATACATAACAGTAGCAAAATTACAATTATGAGGTAGCAATAACACAGTTTTATGGTTGGGGGGGCATGGCATTAGGAAGGTTGAAAACTACTATTCTAAAGGGTTTCTATAGTCAGGATCTACTCAGTGGTAGTATAGATAGATGATGATATAGATATTTGGATGATATAGATAGATATAGATATAGATGATATCGATATATAGTCTAATATAATTTAAAAATAGAACACTCATCTGAGTTAGCATTCCTTCCTGAGATTTTCAAAACTCATAAATATTATTTAAAATTGAATAAATTAAGTTTTTTTCATGGTATTGTAAAGGTCATTAAGTTATGGAAATTAGTATACATTTTACACACAGAGGAATTATTCCTTATATCATGGTTTGTGTGCAAGCTCCTATATATGTAAGAAAGGGATTTTTATCAAGTAATTATATACTGATAAAGCAGCCCAACCCAGTCCAGATCAAGTACCTAAGTTCCATACCAGTTCACAGTTCCCTCTCCAAACTCATGCAGCCACATGCAATGATGTAGAATGCAAGAAAATCCCAAGCTGGTGGGTGCAACGTCTTGTGGATCCAATGTCAATAAACATGTTACTGAGTTCTGGTAGTCTTCAAAGTTAACCAGAGAAAAGGTGAAGGCAGAGAGAGGGCAATACTCCCAGGGCCCTCCTTAGGAGAAAGCCATGCCCACAAGGAGTGACTAGGAGGCTGTGGCCACCCTACCCTACAATTTTTATATCTTTAAGTTGGCATGCAATTATGTAACTACCACACTTGGTAAAACATGTTGTTGTTGTTAAGTGCTGTTAAGTTGGTTCTGATTCCCAGCAGCTCTTGTAATGTAGAAGGAAATACTACCTGACCCTGCAACATTCTCACAATTGTCCTTATGTTCAAGTCCACCAGTGCACCCATTGTGCCAGTCCATCTTGTTGGGGGTGTTCCTCTTTTTCACGAAGCCGCTACTTTCCCAGGGGTTGGTCTCTTCTGACATGTACAAAATACTTAAGGTGATAGTTCACCATCCTTCCTTTTAAGGAGCACGCTGGCCATTCTTCTTGCACGATAGAATTGTTTGTTCATTTGGAAGGGTATGGTAATTTCATTATTTTTCAACAGAACCATACCTTAGTCAATGTAAACGTTCACATGCCTATGTGGTGATTGAAAATATTACAATTTTCAATACAATAATACAATGGAAATAACTTCCATGCTTTTCAAAACATTAAAGAGGTCTTATGAAACAGTTACCTAATGAAGTGTCTCCTTGATCTCTTCACTGCTACTTCCATGAGTATTGATTGTGACTCCAAACAAGGTGAAATACTTGATAACTTTAATTAATTCTTTATCATATGTTATTCATTCCTGTTGTGAGGAATTTGTTTTTTTAATATAAATTGAAATCTGAATTAAAAGTTACAATCCTTGATCTTCATCAGCAAGTGCTTCAAGTCCTCTTCCATTTCAGCAAACATCATGTCATCTGCATATCACATGTTGTTCCCTTCCTTCCTTTTATCCTAATGCTTCCTTCTTTATGTAATCTACTTTCTGTAATTATTTGCTTAGTATACAGATTGAACAATGTGGTGACAGAATACAACCCTGATGCACCTTTTCCTGATTTTACACTATGCAGTATTCCGTAGTTCTGTTTGCACAACTACCTCTTAATCCATTTACATGCATTTCTAAATGAGTAAAATTAACACCTGAAATTCCTACAAATTTTCAATGCTGTCCAGAGTTTGTTATGATTCACAGGGTCTACAATCAATGAAACACTAGTAAACATCTCCCTAATGTCCTTTGCTTTCAGCCACAATCCTTCTGGCAGCAGCAATAATATCTGTTCATCCAAGTCATCACCTGAATATGACCTGAACATCTGACAGCTTCTTGTCAATATTAAATGATCTCCAGAAATATTTTACTTTCATGTTATAGGTCTATAATTTGAAAATTCTGTGTGCTCCACTTTCTCTGAAATGGATATAAATCAGTGGGACGGGTCTTTCTGGTTTCTTGGTGAATGAAGGCGTTCAATGATTCATCCGCTAAGTGAAACATTGCAGTTGGCATTCCATCATTTTCTGGAGCTTTGTTTTGGGTAGCGACCTCAGTGCAGTGTGAGTTCTTCCTTTAGTAACCACTTGTCCTTGATAATATGCTACCTCTTTAAAGGGTTGGATGTAAACCAATTATTTTTGGTACCGTAATTCTATATATTATTTACATATTCTTTTGCTATTTCCTGCATCATTCAAATTTTGCCTATAGAATTTATCAGCACTGTGTTTGGAGGCTTGAACTGTTTGGGGGTTCTTCCAGTCGAAGGTATCTTGAGTATGCTTTCCCTTTCTGGTCTTCTAACTCTAGGACTTTGCAGATTTCATGACAAGCAGTACTTGTCTTCTCAAGCAGTACTTTGAAGATTCTGTGGCTTTTACTTCTTCATTTTTTTTCTCATTTGCCTTAGCTTTTCTATGATTAAGAGCCAGTTTCAAAGTCTCTTCTGACATACACTGTGATCTATTCTTCCCAGTCTTCGTAATGACCTTTTGCTATCTTCATGAGTGATATAGTTGATGTCATCATACAGCTCACAAGTTTCTTATCATTAATGCTCAATAATTCAAATCTGTTTTTGAGAAATTCTCAAAATTCAAGTGAAATATATCCAAGGTTATATTTTTGCTCTCATAGACTTGCTTAAATTTTCTTCAGCTTTCATGTGAAATTATATATAAATAATTGATGGTCTCTGCAGTTGACCCCTGACCTCATTTCATTTCCTTATATTGAGTTTCTTCATTGCCTCATCCCAAGATGTTATCAATTTTATTTCACTGCATTGCATCTGGAGAAGCACACTTGTAAAGTTATCATCTGTACAGTTGGAAAAGCTATTTGGGATAAAAAAGTTGGTCTTTCAAAAGTCTATTACTTGACCTCCAGCTTTGTTTCTATCACCCAGGCCATCTTTTCTAAGAACTATTCCTTATTTTTTTTCAACTTTTGGAGTCTAATAGCCAATAATTATCAATGCATCTTCATTGCATGGTTGTTCAACTTCAGGCTTGAAATATTGGGCAAAATTCTTCAATTGTTAATCACTAAAGTAGTGCTTAGTGTATGTTTTAATAATAGTTGTAGTGACTATATTTCATTGTATGTTTATATTATTTTTACCACAGATAGCACTGTGCTTCAAAACATATCTAGAAATACATTTTTGAAGTGAATGCAACACAGCCTCATTTATTGAATTTGTTTTTCTAGGAAACATAAAACATATAACTGTCTGATTGAAAATGGCCAATGTTTTTCCATTTCAGCTCACTAATGCCTAGAATATTGGTCTCCATGTGGTCCAAGTCATTTTGGATGACTTCCAATTGTCTTGTTTCCTACTTTTATATTCCAGGTTCTAAATATTAATGCATTTTTAGTTATTTCCTTTCATTTTTCATACCATGGTGACTTGCACATTGGTCCGAGTGAGGAAGCTGATCAGGAGAGTTGCTCTAAGGGACCAGATTCAGCAGAGTCTCCAGATGATGAACAGAAAACAAAGAAGGAACAGACTGTCTGTTTCTGTGGAAATGGCCACTGAAAATCTTATCAGAGAACATTGTGAAAAACAGAAAACCTCAGGAATAAGAACAGAAAATTGCAGTCATAGTGCCAGCAGATGAATTCCCCAGGTCAGAAGGCACTCCAATGATTATGCAGGAATCAGTGCCTTCGTAAAACTACCATGAAGTGGATGGACTTAGACCTTCAGTCCCTTCACGTGCGGATGGGGCACAATTTGCAATGCTATATTAGAGTCAGCAAAAATGAGGAAGATTCTCAATCAGATGGATGGGCATAGTGTTTGCAGCGATTACTGAAATATATCAATGGCTTGTATATGGTTCAGGACCAAGTATTTTTTCTTTCTTTTGGGCATAGGGTCTGCTGTGGAACTGACTCAATTACAAGATAAGTGACAAATCCAACTGTGGCTATGCAACAGTTGTTTATTAATTCACCTATTATGGAGAATCTAGTGGGGTTGAAAATATTGTTGATTGTGAATAAAGATGCTATAAACATTTGCATATATGTTTGTGTGTCAGCAGTAACATACAATTTTTCATTAGGGGACAGTGAGAGAATAGTAGATTAAATTAAAAAGTTAGTTATTAAGAGGGTAATTGATCATAATTTCTTTTAGTTTTCCTGCTAAAAATGAAACTTTATTCTTTTCTTCTGAGTAAGTTTTCCTATTAAATTTACAGGCAGTACAGAATGTGTGTTGATAATGTTCACTTTGTATTTGCCTCTATTTTGGTAGTAAGCTCATCATAGATAATTAATTTAGGATCCATTTGTCATATTACTTATTTTATCTACATCTTGGTTGAGTTATCTCCTGTCTGATTTGAGGAGAATGTAGAACATGAATATGTACTTTTGCAATAGTAATTAATCTTTTTCTTTTTTAACAGACATTGGTTTCCGACAGCTAGTTTCATACACATTGATGGAGTTTCTGCTCCAAATAAGAAAATCTTATAGAATTTGAGATGGAATTGAACTTTATTACACTCCAAAACTGGTCTAAAAATACAATGATAATGATGAATTATATCACACTTGCATAGCAAATAGTTTAGCAACAAATATAATTACTAATATCAATAGACAATATTTGAATAATAATAATAATAGATAGCAGTATGCTTTGAAGGACAGACATGACAAGCAAAACACAGTTAAATTATAGAGTTGCTTTTCAAAATCTATGAATTGGTTCAAGTATATTCAGGCTACTACCATCCATGAATGTTCATATCCCCTTATATAAAACTAGTGTCATATTTGAAATTAAACTACACATTTTCTTACTAAATACACTTTAAATAATCTTTAGATAACTTTTAATATACAATGCAATGAAAATCTCTGTAAACACCATCTTGCAGTCCATTTTAGTTGTTGAGGGATTACATTGGCCAGTTAATGGCTTTCTCATCACCCTTAATATTTTCCATCCACAGTTGGTTAAAAAGAAGGATGGAGATTGCTTATATGCAGTTTCCATATACATATGTATTAAGTAATTTTTAATCTAATGAAATAAAAACTTTGTGTGCTTTGGCCTTTGATATATACTTAAAATTTTATTAAACATCACAAAATATACATTTTCTTAATGAATTGAATCTCAAAAACCATATCACATTCCTATATTTTAGAATTATTTTCCTTGTCCCAAGAGATTGACAAGTGTGGAGTGAAATAGAAAGAGAAAACTTCTCTTAACCAGTATTTACCAAGAAATTTTAATTTGGACAGTAGGAAAATATACAAGAATAGGTCAAAATATTGTTATAACTTATAGAGACACCTATTAAATAAAATATCAAATGAGTGGCAGTCATTTACTCATGTCAATTTCATGATTGGGAGTGTAGGGGTGGAGTCTAGCATGTCAATCTGGAGATAGTCAAGTAAACCTCTGTGTGGGCATGTCTTTCTCCTGAGAATTCTGAGAACTCTCGCAGTATTTCCCAATTGGAGGTGAGAGACTTAGTCTCTTAGAGATGGACTACTGACAAGACAACTTGGCAATATGATGTAAACTCTGAGTTCTGGGAGCTGGAGGAGCCATAGGAGAAGTCGCATGGGTTAACCCAGATGCAATCAGGCCACTGAAGCAGGAAAAGCCGCATGGAGACCTCTGCCAGGGCTGAGATACATGAGAAGCCCCAGAGAGGCCCCTGTCAGCAAGGAGATACTTCTCCAACACTGAATACACAAGACTCTGCACCGACTAGCCGGTGATTGTCCTGGTGTCACTCTATGTATCTCAATCTGAAGAAGACTTTATAGACTTGTATCACACATATGGATTAATATCAGACTTGTGGATTGAACTGGACTGGGTTAGGATGCATTCTCAATGTTCCACTCCTCTTGTATATAAACCTCTCCCTTATATACATGTGCATGTTTATGAATTTATTTCTCCAGTCTAAGAGGACTACCATAAGAAAGATAGTAGGAAAATATACAAGAATAAGTCAAAATATTGCTACAAATTATAGAAACAGCTATTAAATAAAATATCAAAATAGAAAGTTACCATTTTAAACATATTCTGTGCACTTCTGAAGGTGTTCTTTCTGTCCCTCCAGGTGCTCCTCAAAGGATTCTCAAACGTTCTGTAATACCATGCCCAAACAAAAATTTCCACTTCCTTGAGGGTCTCAAATTGTGCTTCTTTGCAATCTGCTTTGACTTTGGAGATCAAAGTGGAACCTGAAGGAACATCTTTGTAGGATGAAAGGGGTCAGATTTTAAAATAAAATCATCCTAAGACAACCATTGCAAACTACAGAGAATGAGAAAGTACACTATCTTGGATAGAAAAAAAAAGAGTCCTTGGCGCCCTTTATATGACCTTTTCCTCATGTGTTTGAAGGATTTTTTCAGAGACTAAGGAAAAGGTAACACTGAGAGACCTGTCTGCACCCACTCACTGATTGCAGAGGTGTTCTCTCTTTGAAATACACTCTTGCATGTATTGACTGGATCTTTAACAGTAATACTTTAGCATCTAATTTTATATTGGTATCCTATGCCTTTTGGCACTCAGTGGACTGTAAGCCTGGTTGTAGGACTAGGAGTAATACGTATTGAATGTGAATTCTGGGAACATTCAACCAAGTTCTATAATTCATCTGCATCAGGTGATGTTCTAATGACCTAGGTGTTGTGTCGGCAGACACACACACAGTTACTGCCATCTAATTCATAGAGGTCAACTTTAATTCATAGAGGCCCTATAGGACAAAGTGGAGTTGCTCTTTGAGATTTCTGAATCTATATATCTTTACAGGAGCAGATAGCCACACATTCTTCTGTGGAGAAACTGGTGGATTCAAACTGCTGACCTTTTGGTAGTACCCAAATGCATAACCGACTACCTCAGCAACAGACACCATTGTTTTAATCTGGATGAAAGGTGTAATGGTTTTAATGATAATGGATTTGCTAAGGAAAGTACAGCAGTCATTTCAGATGGGATGGGTGGTGCTGTTTGCTGAAGCTTTCCTATGACACTTAGGGACCCGATATCCCCATTTTACTGATTTTCTGTCTACATATCATTATACCTTGATTCAGTGTCCCATTTCTTCCCAATCATTTCCTTCACTTTAATATCTGATATTAGAGGTTGGGAATTCAATTGACATTGTAATTCAGCCATTTGTATAATAGAACTCGGGGTTTGACTTTCAGCATTATCATCTCTACTACTCTAAGAAATAAAGTTTTTGCTCATGGCACACATGGAAACTCTGAGATCTTCTATGGAGTGCTTGCATTATGACATCAAATCCTTGAGCTCAGATCTTTCCTTTATTGCTTTGTATATTTTAAGTAGTACCAACCAACCAGATTCCCTATTTTCTCAAACTGACAGAATTATGAAAATTATTAAAAGCATAGTTACACAGGCTCTCACTTCTAACCAATTCTTTATGTATTGGTGGTATTTTGCATTTCATGCTGCCACTCACACCATGATTTTTCGGTATCTTCTTTACTAAAAATGCCTGAGTTGAGAATGCCCAATATTATCCTTACAAATAGTAGTAAGAATTATTAGTACCTTAAAAACTTATACATAAGAAACAATTTGGAATTTTAGTCTTATGATTTTGTTTCTCTAAACGCAATATAATAGTCTGGTTCCTTAGGAGTAGCAAAATCAGTGAAGTGTATGTATGTATACATATAAGAGGACATTTGTATCAAGAAAATTGCTCACATAAAGACACTGGTTCAGATTTAAGGTTGGAGGCTTCTCCTGACTCATATAGCTGAAGGGGTTGATAAGCACAAGATAGACAAGATGAGGGCAAGCTGGTGACTGCAAGGTTGGCATCTCAAATGGCATGGAGATGACAGCTTCCAGGATCAGAAGGTCCTTGGCTCAAGCACAAAGAAACAGAAGGCAATGCATTCAACACAGGATCAAAGTAGAGTGAAATACAAGAAAGATTTCCACAGTATATGGTATATACTAATGCTGAAAGCAGGTCATAAAACTGCAAAGAAAATAAGTTTTTTTTTTTCCGTTATATGCCTAAGACGGCTGCACCTCCCCTTAATTTCGCAACTGATTGACTGGTTATGGAGGGCCCTTTTATAGAACAGATAAAGCGCTTTGTTGGATGACATCATGGAAGATTACTAGGTCTGTACTGCCAAACCACTGAAACATTGTCCCAGCTAAATGGACACAAAATGAATCACAATTGACTTCAGAGGCTGTTCATGCTCTTGGTGGTATCTTTACACATTAAGGATCAGATTTTTAAAATCAAGTAGTTAAAAATCAATCAACCAAATCAATATGAAGGGGTGGGGAAGTAGTGGTGGTCCAAAATCCATCTGTAAGTCAACACATTAAAGACTGGATAAACTTGGGATCTGTGTGCAATGTGTTAATAAAAAGGAGCTAAAAAAAGAACTGCCCTACTAAGTTTTCATAATTCTGATCCAAATGGTTTGGAGAAAAACAGAGTATTTGCATGGACACTCAGTCACCTCACACCAGAAGAGTTCACATCAGGCATAGAACTGAAACTACTACTGAGGGAGAGGGACACGGCTGATGAGAGCACACAGAGGCAAATGAAGGGGGAGGGAGAGAGAGTAGAGGACATCCTCACCCACCAAGCCATGAGAATGATATTCCTGCTCAGAGCAGCCAAGGTCTAGAGGACCATAGAGGGTCAGCCTCACCAGAAGACACAGCATCCCTCATTGACCCATAGCAATACAGGGGACAACCCTGGAGACACAGTGAGGGAATTGTGCCCGAACAGACCCCACCACAGCAAGGCAAAACACTAAGGGCGTGCAACAAAAAATGCAAAGGAATCAGAGCAATGAAGTCCCAGGTAATATAAAAAATAGACTCTGAGGCCAGGGTGTGGCACCAAATCAGACTCAACCTGAGAACACATTTAAAGGTCAATGAATAGAACTTGAACTATTTATAAACTTTTCGTTTGTGTCATTGGTTTTTGTTTTTGTTGTTGTAGCTTTGTTTTCTTTTGTTGCTTCATTTTCTCTATTTTGTTTTTGTGATTATTGTCCCTTCATGTCTATCTAGATAAGGTAGTCAGATAAACACTCTGGAGGAGAAAACAACTGGACCAACAGTTCCAGGGGACATGGGAGAAGGGAAGGTGCTAGAAAGTAAGTGGGTATGAACAAACCCAGGGAAAAGGGAACAAGTTTTATAAAATCAATGGTGAAGAGGATGTAGGAGGCCTGGTAAGGCTTAATCAAGGACAATGTAATCTAGAGAAATTCCTGAAACCCAAATAAGGTTAAACATGTTAATGGGACACGAGGAAAGAAGTAGGAGGCAAAAGACATGTATAGAGATCTAAATACAGGCATGTACATATGTAGTTATATTTATATATGATGATAGGAAAATATATCAATGTACATATACTTAAAGATTTAGTATTAAGGTAGCAGACGAACATTAAGCCTCTACTCCAGTACTCTCCCAATGCAAAAACATTTGTTCCAATAGCCTGGCAATCCATGATGTTCACCTTCCTGACAGGATCGTTGAAGAACATGTGGGTGCATGAGCAAATGTGGTGATGAAAACTAATGGTACCCGGATATCAAAAGATGTAGTATCTGGGGTCTTAAAGACCTGAAGATAAACAATTGGTCATCTAGTTGAGAAACAACAAAGCCCACATGGAAGAAACATACCAGCCTGTGTGATCACAAGGTGTGGAAGGGATCAGGTCTCAGGCATAAAGATCCAAAACAAAAAAGTATATCACCATGAATGATGAGGAGTGCGGAGTGAAGATGCAGAGCCCATCTGTATGCAACTGGACATCCCCTTACAGAAGGTTCATGGGGAGCAAATGAGTCAGTGTGCAGCACAGCACTAATAAAATGTACAACTCTCCTCTAGTTTGTCAAGCCCCCCCCCCAATATTGTGACCTCAATTCTACCTTACAAGTCCACTAGACTAGAGCATGTACATGGGTATGGATAAGAGCTGAAAAACACAGGGAATCCAGGTTAGATAAACCCCTCAGGACCAATATTGAGAGTAGTAATACCAGGAATGTAAGGGTAGAGTGGAGAGAGAAAGAGGGAGCTGATCATAATGATTTACAAATAGCCTCCCCACAGGGGGATGAACAATAAAAAGTTAGTGAAGGAAGGCATCGGTCAGTTTAGCACATTAAAAAATAATAATACTTGATAAATTTTCAAGGGTCCATGAGGCAGATGGGAGAGTGAGGGGAAGAATGATAATCTGATACCAAGGGCTAAAGTAGGAAGAAAATGTTTTAAAAACACTGATGGCAACAGATTTACAAATATGCTTGACATAATAGATGGATGTATAGATTGTGTAAACAGTTGTATTCTCTCCCAAAACAATGATTTAAAAAAAAAGAATCAAGTATTTGGCTTCTGTATCTTGGTATACCATTTATGTTGTTCATATAAATCTCAGAACAAAGGCTAGAAATAATTTTACTTTTGGTTAAGAACATATTAACAATTGAAAAGCATATTCATTTCTATTAGAACTTGAATTTTTCTCTTTAAAATACATGAAGACAAAGTGATCCCCACTTGCATGTAACATGTAATTAAATAAACATTAATCAAAGTTGAAAAACAAAACAAAATTGGGCTCCTGAATATTCAAAGCTTAAGAAAATTTATGACTCAATGACATCTGCATAAGTGATCATAAATAGGCTTCATAAGTGGATTCTAAGGATGTATTTGAAAGAGTGGTGTCAAAATTCCAATTTTGAAGAATCATTTGCTATGTTTTCTTTATTTAATCATTGAATATGTTATTCTAAAATATCATGTTGCCTGAACGAATACACATGATTGTATTTCAACATCTTTTCAGGAACAGCAATCTGCTATGAGTAAAGACCATGTATTATTTAGTCACAGAATAATGAGAGACGTTTAGGATAGCTGTACAAGATATGTGAAAAATAAACAGGAAGCACAAAGTACGTAGCAATTGACTTAGTATAGCCTCAGCTTCTTCATTAATAGCTAATTCCTTTTGCTGGGATTGTTTCCATGGTTTGGTTTATTTTATTTTCACTATGTTTCCAAAGTTCTAATTTCATCTCCATTAAGTTATCATTTGAAATTTCTTAAAAATGGCATGTATCTAATTATAATTAACTTTATTATAAAATTTGTAAAAGCAATCACAGTTAAAATTTTCATGGGGATTGCAATTCAGCAAACTATGGGTTCATAGCATTAGTTCTTAAAAGTCTTATGATCATATATGTGAACAGATTCATAAGAGAAATTAAGATAATTCAGAATATGTTACACTTCTCTGTCTCTTTGATAGAGTTCATTTACACTACATTAAATCTTTCTGAGAACTTTCTAAACCGTCTCACACCCTTTTGACCAGGACACAGCATTTCACTGGCAGTACTCATATTTGATCTCTCCTATAAAGTCATTTATTATATAGAGCGTCTTTTTCTGCGAGACATTGTGAGTGATACCTATCTTTCTTTTCTAATCAAGGATGCTGGCTACTTCATAGTTCCTCTAGAGTCTACTTGAAAATCAAACATTTTGACTTTTAGTTCATGTCCCGTCTGCTGCCTGACCTACACCCCATCCCCACACACACATACTTAATCTGTCATATCTAAAATAAGCTAGTCTATGCTTCTGATAATTTCCTGAAATAATTTTATAGGAAATACATTTAGACAGGTATACATTTTCATGCAATATTCATGCTTTTTCCTAAGATCACATAGTTTATTTCTATAACTTGTAACTCCATTTCTCCAGGCTCTAATAGCCATTTTCTCACTTGCTGGTCAGCTCTCTTGGATAGTCTGGCTAGAATACCTTGCATTAACAGACCATTATTAACAGTCTGAGGCCAATGGTAAAACCAAATTTTCATTGTAGTACCCCAAAACTTATTTCTGTCAAGGTGATTCATAGTAATTCTCATAAATTGAGTTACCAGGACTTTCTAAGAACAAGTAGCCTGAACTTTCTACCAGAAAACAGATGGTGCATTTGAACCAGCATATTTGTAGTAAGCAAATCAATATTTTGTAGTCATTGACATTCATTCTTGTAGTAACAGTTCCTACTTCAACTAGTAGTTGCTGTGCAAGAAATCACTCTCAAACTTAATGGGCTAAAGACACATTATTTTAATATCTCAGAATCCTTTGGTCAGATTGAGGAGTGGAATTGATTTCGCCAGGTATTGACATAACTAGGTGGATATATTTTGAGGCAACTTTGCACTGGTATTGTGCCTTCCATTATGCCACATATTCTTCTCACATGGAAATGCCAGCAGGGTAGTTGCATTTAATAAGCAAAGAATCAAGAAAATTGTCTGGATTTCTTCAGACTTAGGTCTAATTCTGACAATGCAAATTTTGCTGCACTGGATTTGTTAAAAAAAAGTCACAGAATGTCATAAATGTTGTGTATCTTGGATCATTTGTGCAACAGTGAGCTAAATGTTTAGCTGGTCACTCATTAGCTGCTCTGGAATAACTCTGGAGCTATTCTGGTCAAGATTTAGTCTTGAAAACTCTACACAGCAGTTACACTGCCCTCCAGGATTATGGTGAGCTTCCGTTCACTTGATTGCAGTCACCTTGCTTTTATTGTCTGTTGGGTTGCTTTGCTGTTGGTTCATTAGTGGTAATACAACTAAAATAATTAAGGAAGAGCATAATGAGTTTTAATGCAACTCAGAAAATAAATTCTGCAGTGTTCAGTCTATTTTCTTTTCAGTTAAGTTTGGATTTGAGAGATAAACAAGAACAATGGTGGAATAAATTATCTAGTGTGAATTGTTTGCTCATAGTGAAGATATTTCTTTATAATGTAAAAAGTTTTATTAATGTAATATTTTATGTAATAGACTTCCTAACTTGACGTGTTTGAATAACATTTATAGCTAGCTACTCCTTATATAACTTTAGTGAACACTGATTTTAATATTTTTTCTTGTTTTAGAGATATTAGGGGCAAAGTTGCTATCTAAAATAAAAGATGGTTGACTGAGCCCCAGTGGCATAAGTGGTTGAGTGCGGGACTGCCGCCCGCGAGTTTGGTGGTTCAAATCCAGCGGCAGCTCTCAGGAGCAGCACTGGGTAATGTCTACGACCACCAGAGGCAGTGATGCCCTCCCCCCAAAAAAACCCCACAAAATAAAGGATGGCAAAATGAATTAAATTGCTAAGAGTGGGTGTAGGAAAGAGACATTTATTATATGGGAATGAAATGGAAAAAGTTGTTATGTATTTGACCTCTAAAATGTCAATGGACAATTATCAAATCAAAACAAACTGTGAATCGTATGAGTAAATATATTAATGGTTTGCTCAGAGTCAAAAGGAGCTTTAAAGATAAATGGAAATATTTGATGATTCTAAAACAGAAAAATCCAGCTCATGTCTTGTTGGGTAAAACATTGTGTTACTCCAATTTTCACAAATATTTTCTTTAAAGGACTCATACTGTGTTTACAATGATTTCATAATTTTTCAGACAAGTTGCTTTCTGTGACATAAATATAAGTGTGGGCAATAGGAGAAAATTATTGAAACCCACCACATGACAACTAATATCCACAAATTACAAAAATATAATTTTATATTATATCTCTGATTACTTTAAAAATATCATATATAAAATGTTTCAATAATTGTGATGATGTGTTATATATATACATATATATATTCATTTCTAATTCCAGGAAGAATAATTTCAAGGGTTAGACACATTAATTCCCAGAACTTGACAAGGAGAGATTTAGTATAACCCACAAGGACACATAGCAGTACCGAGAACAATATTCAAGAAACCTTGTGAAAAGGATATTGTTGCTATGATGAAACTCTGAGAAGAACCTGAATAAGAAGCATAAGGAATGGTGACTTGCCCATTGCCATAGCGCGGCATGATGATTTTGAATTACTGTAAGCAGTATCTCAATTAGGAAAGACTGCATAAAATAAGACAACTTGCATAGGACAGTACTGGTGTCCACATCCCTATTCAATTACCAGAGAGGTGTGATTACACCCCTTGACCCAGTATTCCCTGATGACCAATGTGTCTGTGCCCCATATCTATGCCTCTGGCACTTGAGATTCACCCCTTTACCGTCTAGACCTTGCCTGGTGGTTTTCCCAGTTCACCATCACTCCCCAGTTTTCTTTGCATTGCTTCCCTGGCAATTTAAGGCATGCTTTCTTAAACAAGCAATCTACACATTCTGCTTTTCACAAATTAGACACTACTCTCCTTCCAGCCCATGTGTGGAGGTGTACATGCCCATGAACTGAGAGCAGAACACCACCACTGTCTCCATGCTGAGCAATACATGCATATACAGGCCACGTATCACAAACCTGCCACCTGAGTGTTCACAGTAAATGTACCTACAGATTAGGAACTTTGTCCCCAGTATTTTGGGAGACAACTGTGTCCCCCACCGTAGATATAGCATTGTGCCTGTGACACGCCAGTTTTCTCTTTTTGTTAATTTCCCCTTATTTTTCTCCTTTATGTTTTCCTTTTTTTATGTCTTTTCCCTCAGTAAAAAACAGTAATCATGTTCTTATTATTCACACATTCTCTTCTCAACCTACCCACTGACAGAGGGTTTCTTCTTTTAAATCATTTTCTTGGAGCTTGTACAACTCTTATCACAATCCAAACATACATCCATTGTGTCAAGTACATCTGTTCAATTGTTATCATGATTCTCAAAACATTTGCTTTTGACTTGAACCTCTGATATCAGCTCCTTATCCCCCTTCCCCCTCCCTCCCTACTGATAATTTATAAATCATTATTTTTCCATAGCTCACACTGACTCATGTCTCCCCTAACATACTTTTCTGTTGACCATTCCCCAAGGAGGGGATTATATGTTGATTCTTATAATCAGTTCCGTCTTTCTACCCCACCTTCCCTTCTGGTATAGCCATGCTCAGCACTGGTCATGAAGGTTCAGCTGTACTGGTTCTTATCTGTACCAGTGCACATCTTCTGGTCTAGCCAGATTTGTAATGTAGAATTGGGATCATGATAGTGGAGTTGGGCGGGGGGCACATTGAAGAACTAGAGAAAAGTTATATTGCTACACTGCACCCTGATTGGCAGGTCCCTCCCAAGACCCCATCTTTAAGGGGATGTCCAGATGCCTATAAAAGGGTTTGGGGCACCCACTCCGCACTCCCCCTCATTCACAATGATATAATTGTTTATTCTTTGATGCCTGATACTTGGTCCTTGCGACACATGATGATCATGCAGGCTGGCATGCTTCTTCTATGTGGTCTGTTTCCTCTGAGGTAGCTGGCCATTTGTTTACCTTCAAGCATTTAAGACAGAGCGTGTCTATCAGCTTCCAGACCACTGAATCAATGACAAAATGTGGCCAGCATAAGTCAAGCCTACTAGATGAAAAATATGGCCCTGGTGACAGATACAAAGATAGAGATAGCATAATAGAATTTGCAAGGTCAAATGACATCTTCATTGCAAACAATTTTTCCTTTAACATATATATGTGTTATATATTATATTATATTATATATATCTAATTATATTATATATCATACATACATATTACACACATACATATATGTATACATATATACATATATACATATATATTATATACATATATAATCAATTATACTTATGGGTCTAGCCCAGGGGCTGGAAAACTCTTGAGACTGAAGAGTCAATCCTGTCCTTCCTAGAAACTCTAAAAATCACCCAAAAGCCTTGAATATTTTTTCTCCAAACAAATGAAATCACCCTGATCTGAAATAATAACCCTCAATGTTTTCAATGTTACCGGTACTTCAGAGCTGCACGTTCACAATGAAAAAGCTGTGTGTGGCTCATGAGACACGGTTTGCCGAGCCACTTTTCTAGCCAAATTGAAGTTATAGGAATAGAACTCTGTACAACTGTCAAAAATATAAAGGGAACCCTCTATATTATCAACCCAAACAAGACCAGATGGCTACTGAAAAAGACCATTGACTGCTTTTATGGACATTCTTGATGGAGTTGAAGAAATTAAAACAAGAGGTCCACAGTGGACCTTGGGCATAGCACTTGAATTTAAAGGCCAACTTCAAAGAAGCTTTAATATATCCAAAAATAATGACCAAAAAACAGTGAGCTGTGAAATGAAATAAAGAATATTATATATGAAGAAAGCAGAGATCATTAAAAGGAGAGGGAAAAAAACAAATTTGATGTCATACAATACTCTGAACCTTGCTCTGTAACATAGAGCAGTTAATGTAAATGGAATAAATGAAGTAGGAGAAGTGAACAGAACATTTCAAAATATTTCCTGGGCCAATAAATTTTTGCAATGAAATATTCAAAGGTGTGGATTAAGAAAGCCAAAAGGGAAAAATACATTTATTATAACTTAGTCCAAAAGAACTAGGGAAAATTCAAGCTTTGAGTTGCAATATGTAAGGATTCTATGGACAAACTATTGATTCATGCAGGAAACACACACAAAAATAATAGAAGGACTACATAAAGTCACTGTAAATATTTGGTTGACATTTAACCATTTGAAGAAGCAGCATATGTTCAGGAAACAATGGTATTCAAGGAAGATGTCCAAGCTGCACTGAAGGCATTATTGAAAACACTGGTCCAGGAATTGAAGCAATACTAATTGAGATGTTTCAATAAACTGATATAGCCCTGGAAGTACTCAGTCTATTCTAGGAAGTTTGGAAGATACTTATTTGTCAAATCATTGGGAAATATCTGTATTTGTGCCCACGCAAAAGAAAGACAACTCAAGAGAGTGCAGAAATTATTGAATAATATGATTAATAGCACATACAAATGCAATGTTTATGAAGTTAATTTTAAAATGCACACAGCAGTATATTGACACATAGCTGTCAGAAATTCTAGCTGGATTCAAGCAATGAGATGGGACAAGTAAAATATAATTGCTGATGCCAGAAATATGTTGGCTGAAAGAGATTGCCAGAAAATTATCACATAATTCACATTTGACTGTGCAGATCATGACAAACTATAGATAACATTTAAAAGAGTAAGGATTGCAGAACCTCTACATTGACTAAGAGGTAGTTATCTTAACAATGGCTTAAAATTAGGAAAATGTACATGAGGGTTCTCCTTATTTATTGAAACTCTACTAGGGGTCCTCAAACTTTTTAAACAGGAGGCCAGTTCTTTGTGCCTCAGATTTTTGGAGGGACAGACTACAGTTAAAAAAACAACACAAAAGTATGAACAAATTCACCCCAGGCCCAGAACGAGTCAGCTGCTAAGCAGGACTGCAGCGGTGGCTAAAACACCCAGCAGCCAGATAAATGCCTTCCGCAGGCCACATATGACTCACAGGCCATAGTTTGAGGACCTCTTGTTACATTCATCAAGTAGCCTGAGACGCTAGATTCGGTGAAGAACACAGCATCTTGATTGGTGGGAGGTTTTTTAATAACACTGCAATATGTAAATGACACTGAATTGCAACCTGCAGCAGTAGGAAGGATTTTTCTACCACATGAGAAAAGTCACGGATGAATCATGCCACTTGGATCCTGAGTTCCCTGAACTTTGAACCTCTTTGATTCAGGAGATAGTAGCCAGAGCACCAGGCAAAGTGCTGGAATTCTTAGGCCAGAGAAAAAGTAAAGGCAATGGTTTGAGACAGGTCTGACCTTAGCTTCATAGGACTTGACCTTCGGATGTTCTTGGTGAAGACGTTGATTTCCCCTTCCCTTCTGTAGAGAGGAAGCGAGACCCCTTCCACATGCTATTATCCCAATTGGTAATTTATCAATAAGTAAATGACTTAATCTTTTAAAATGATTTCCCTATGGCAGAGGTTGCACTTCCAGTATGTACGGTATCTTCATTCTTACTCTGAAAGAATTCCCTGTAGATACAGACATCAGACCATATCCATAAGACCACATCAAAATGACAGTGGAAATAACAAATGTTTAAATAGCTAGATAGACTGTATTCCATCATCCTTAATTTTTTTCTACTTTACATAGGACATGTTATAATATGCTATCAATAGAATCTAGGTGTATTGGGTTATGCCCTGGGTTGCTAACCACATACCAACAGTTCAAACCTATTAGTCACTCTGAGAAAAAAAGATGAGGTTTGCTACTCGTATAAAAATTTATAGCATCAGGAAGCACATCAGCCTTTGTCATCAGGAGGTGTTGGTGGGATCAAGTGCCAGGCAACAAAGACACCAAATTAAAAATCATATTGATGTGAATGGAGGAAGGGTGGAGTGGAGACCCAAAGCCCACCTGTAGGAAATTGGACATCCCCTTACAGAAGGGTCACAAGAAAGAGACGAGCCAGTCAGGGTGCAGTGTAGCACCAATGAAACATACAACTTTCCTCTAGTTCTTTAATGGTTCCTCCCCTATTTCCCCTTATCCTGATCCCAATTCTACCTTACAAATCCAACTAGACCAGAGCATGTAACTGGTACAAATAAGAGCTCACAACGCGGGGAATCCAGAAAAGATAAAACCCCTCAAGACCAATAATGAGAGTAGCAGTACTACTACTGGGAAGGGTAAGCTAGGGGGAGAAAGGGGAAACTTATCACATTGATCAGCATGTACCCTCTTCCAAGGGGGACAGGCAGCAGAAAAGTGGGTGAAGGGAGACAGTGGTTGATATAAAACATGAATATGTATAAATTTACTATATTGAAATATATAATTCAAAATTAAATAAGATATACAATATGTAATTTAAAATAAGTGATTTTTATATATATAAATTATCAAGGTTTCATGAAGGAGGTGAGGGAAGACTTGAGATGGCATCAAGGGCTCAAGTAGAAAAGAAATATTTCAAATAAAATGTGCTGAAAATGATGATGGCAACATGTGCACAAATGTGATTGACACAATGGATGGATGGATGGATGGATGAATGGATGGATGGATGGATTCATGGTAATAGGATAAATGTTTTGGGTTTTTTTTAAGGTAAATGTTTTAGAGACTCAGGAACCCAAAGGGCCATTTCTACTTTGTTCTATAGAGTCACCATAAGTTGAAAGTGAGTCAATGGCAGTGGTTTGCGATCCCATTGGATTCCCAGGACGTGACTGTGAGGCTGGACTAGCACATCTCTCTGGATGGGGCTGCTTGCCAGATTTAAACCACCAAACTTTGAGTTAGCAACTGATGCTAGCAAGCACAAAAGCAAGTTCCTTTCTACAATAATTTAATTTCACCAAGTATCTCTTCTGAGAATGTAAGTAAAGAATAATATTTATTCATTTATTCATTTAATTAAAATATTCCTCCAACAGTAATGATATTTCTACTTTCCAAATATTTTAGTAGGTGCTGTGGTCTAACAAGTAAGGGTGTTACATTTTGAGACAAAAGAATGCTTAAATCATTCTCCATACAAAGAAACAAAGCAGATCTTAAGATATGTATCTCCTATTCAACCCTTAAACATCTGTAGGACTCACTAATGTCATTTAATTTAAGTATCAAGAAAATATAAATTGACTTATTAGAGCATCCCATAAGTTACTTGAGAGTAACGATATGCACACATTATTTTACTTATCTAATGTTAAAGTTTTCCAAGATTATTGAGAAAGTTCAACTGACAGTGACCACATGAGGCAGAGTAGAACTACCCAGGGCACTCCTTACTAAAGTACCTCATCCTGGAGCACATCATGAGCTCTGTCTTTCTATGAGCCACGGGTGTGTTCAAAGCAGCCATTGGGTTAGAAGTCACATGCTTAAACTTAGCAACACCTGTCTCTTTTATTCAAGGTTCTTCAACTATTAATAATGGGCAAAAAAATACAGACCCTTTTTCTACTTTAGACCCATATTTTTTAATTTATAACATTAGTTAAAATACTGTTGAACACCTCTGTAATATTCCATGAGCAGCGATTTAAAAGTATTCTATTTTTATGTAATGGAACATGATCAAGGTGTTTCACCCCCACGCTGCTGAGAGGTTGGCATATAATAATAAAATAATAATAATGCTGAATATAATATATAAATAGTCTGTTGATGAGGATTACAATGTGCTACTTTTAATATGGAATAATTACTTATGAAACACATAGGTAAAGTTATAAAAATATCAAATTTGTAGCAAAAGAATGCGAGTATAAGAAGGGATTTACCCTTCTTATCAGTTCTGCAAGCTAATTGTGTATGTAACTGCAATGTAAAAATGAAGTTTCAAATAGAAATTCCTCTTTAATAATTGCATGCAACCAAAGACTTTTTAAATTAAGAATGAAATCCACAATTTTCAGGTTTTACAAATAATGAGCTCTAAGAGGTAATGATATTGGAATAGCCTGATTCATAAGCACTTTAATACTAAAAATATGTCCACATCCTAACTAAAATCATTCCCATGTAGTTGATACCCCCTCGTAGTGATGCTTCATAGGGTTCCTCAGACTATAAATCTTGATGAAAGCAAATCACCTTATCTCTCTCCTGAGGAGGAACTGGTGAGTGTGAACCAACACAATGTTTTGCTCCCAGGATCCAGAGTTACTGCTTATTTTATTTAATATAAGGTTAAGTAGCAAGGTATTGCTACTTGCATTCAGTTCATGCATGGTTGGCTTTATTCTGAACAAGCCATGTCTCTGGGACCAGTGGGTGGCTAAAGACAAGTTCTCTCCGCAATACACTTGTTTGGCTGTGAAGGAGGAGGACGTGGAGGAGAAATAGGAGGAGGAGCAGGACGGAAAATGAGATATTTATTCTGCTAATTTTTAGATCAAATGTATGTATAAATTTATGTATGTATAAATGTACAAATTTGCTGCCAAATTTGATCAATGCTATACATTCTTACTCTGAAAGAATTCCCTGTAGATACAGACATCAGACCATATCCATAAGACCACATCAAAATGACAGTGGAAATAACAAATGTTTAAATAGCTAGATAGACTGTATTCCATCATCCTTAATTTTTTTCTACTTTACATAGGACATGTTATAATATGCTATCAATAGAATCTAGGTGTATTGGGTTATGCCCTGGGTTGCTAACCACATACCAACAGTTCAAACCTATTAGTCACTCTGAGAAAAAAAGATGAGGTTTGCTACTCGTATAAAAATTTATAGCATCAGGAAGCACATCAGCCTTTGTCATCAGGAGGTGTTGGTGGGATCAAGTGTCAGGCAACAAAGACACCAAATTAAAAATCATATTGATGTGAATGGAGGAAGGGTGGAGTGGAGACCCAAAGCCCACCTGTAGGAAATTGGACATCCCCTTACAGAAGGGTCACAAGAAAGAGACGAGCCAGTCAGGGTGCAGTGTAGCACCAATGAAACATACAACTTTCCTCTAGTTCTTTAATGGTTCCTCCCCTATTTCCCCTTATCCTGATCAAATTTATGTATGTATAAATGTAGATTTATACATTTTTTAGATCAAATTTGGCAGCAGAATTGAACAAACTTCCAGTAGACATCTTCCTAAATCATTGAAACTGTTTAACATATTTATAGGAATAGTGTGCCATATAAAACCAAGGTTTTCAGTTGTCTCATGGACCAAGTGTTTTAAAGATTGGGAAGACCTCAAAGATGAATTCAAGGTACAGTAGTCAGCTCTGAATGTTACAACAATTTTTGTAATTTCATGGGCAAAATCTTAATTTTTTATTCTTTCAAAGAACACATAGTGATTACAGGGGATAGCTTATTAGGTATTATTCTTGAAAGAATACAGAAGGCTATAATTATTAGGAAAAGGGCAGGAAAGTTGTACCAAGGAATCATTTTCCATTGTAACAACCCCCTTCCTTGTTTCTCCAGTGTAGAAAGGGTCATTTGATAGTAAATTCTTTTGAAACCTTGCCTTATCAACCTGGCACTTATCATCTTGCACCTTCAGGTTCCTTTTTGATTACTCAAACTCAAAGGAATATTTAAAAGGGACATATCTGAGTTCCTCGATAATGGCAATATTCCTTTTTGATGTGTTGTAGGTTCAAGAGCAGAGAATAATTCTAGGAAGCTGGAGAGACATGAAAACATTGCCTTAAGAGATGTGTGGACTCATATGCAGAAAATTGATTGCAGTTAAATAAAATAGATTCATAGTTTGACAATTATTAGCTTTTCCATGGGCTTTACATGTTTATTTTATAAATCACATATAAAATGAACAGGAATTTTAACACATTTAAAAATAGAGTTCTGCCTCATAAAATATCACTGTGTGAGATGAGTTTTCAAATCTCCAAAGTGAGAAATCAAATCTTATAAAAATCACTACCCAATAATTTAATGTTGCACATTTTATTGAAACATGATATTGTTGTTAACATAGAAATGTTGGTCTGACATTTGATTACATTTTATATGATTGCAAAACTAAACATGACAGGATTTACTTTTCAGTTTGTTTTCCATATCAGAAGTCATTTAAATCAATGTAGTATAATAACAAAAGTGTAGCATGTAATTTTTGATAGAAAATAAACTGCAAAATAAATCTCATAGTATAAACAAATATTTATTTTAATAAATGTCATGCCACTTATTTTGTTGTTTTGAAAGCGTATTTGATCTTTATATTGTCTAACCGTCACCACTATCTGTTTCCAAAGATTGCCATTATTCCTAACAGCTATGTGGTTTTTTTGAGCAGTGAATTTTCCCTCTGCTTCCAACTTGCTTGCACTCAGTTATCACTAATAAACATTGGCCTCTAAATACTTACCTTCTTTAAATGTCTCATAAAAGGGGGATCTTACATGACCTTAATTCCTTGAAATATCTAGAATAGGCAAATGTTGGCAGAGTAGAGAATATTATGGTTAATATTTCCTAACTATGTTAATAATGTAGCATAAGACTAATGGTATGAACTGCCAACCTTGTGATTAGCAGCCCAGTGCTTAACCCACAGCAACACAGGGCCCCTTTATATGAATATGTGAATATAAATAGCCGTAGGAGTATATAAATATCTATTGTAAATGATGAGTCCATTTCCATTTGGTTAATTCTATTCACAGCCACTTTCTAGTGCAGAGGAGTATTGCTCCACAAAGTTTTAAGGCTGTAATTTATGAAAGCAGACTGTTTCATCTTTCTCCCTATGACAATTTCAGGGTTAAACCCTCACTCTTTCAGTAAATAGCCTGCCTCTTACCCTCTCACCAAGGCTCCTAAAATGATAACTCTATCTCTTTATAAAATGTAACAGCTATATACAGGTTAACTTTTCTAAAATATAAAAGATAGTGTTTAAGTTTCACTCTGGTTTCATATTTTTTTTACTTTCATTTCTAAATTTATAATTAAATACTATAATTTAAAACTATAATTTTCATAGTCTAGAACAAGGTATAATAACTCCCTAGATGATTCATATTGTAATAATCTAAATAAAGATATATATATATATATATATATATATATATATATATATATATATATATATCTAACGTAATGTTGAATAGAAGTGGGGACAAGAGGTATCTTGTCTGGTTCCCCTTTTCAGTTGGATTCTTTTCATCTCTTCTCCATAACTATGATGTTGACTATTGGCTTTTCATAAGTAGATTGTATTCACTTGAGGAATTCACCTTCTATTCCTATCTTTTTAAGTTTCTTAATTAGAAATGGGTGTTGGATGCTGTCCAAAGTTCTTTCTGCTTCTACTGATATTATCATGGTGTTCTGATCCTTTTTCTTATCAATGTAGCTAATACAATTGATAGACTTTTGGATGTTCACCTATCCCTGAATCCATGGAACAACTCCCCCATGATAGTGATCAATTATATATTCTATATTCTTTTATAGTCTATTGGTCGATGTTTTATTAAAGGATTTTCACATCTATGTTCATTAGAGATATCAGTCTGTAGTTCTCTGTTTTTGAGGGATCCTTGCCTGGTTTGGGTATCAAAGTTCTACTGATTTTGTAGAATGAGTTGGGAGTTTGCATCTTTTTCTATGCTTTGCAAAAATTTATGTAGGCTCGGTGTCAACTCGTTCATGCAGTCTTGGTAGAATTCTTCACTGAAGCTGTCTGATATCGGAGTTTTTTTTCATTGGCAGTTTCTTGATAACCATTATCTATTTCCTCTTTACCTATGAGTTTGTTTCCACTCTTGATCTCTATCTGGGATAACCTAGTAAGGGATTGTGTCCCAACTATTTCTCCATGTCTTTTACATTGTTGACTTCATTAGAATACAGATTTGCATAGTACTTTGTGATCCTCCTTTTAATCTTGATGGGGATCGTTCTGATTCCCCTGGTCACCCTCATACTGACTACTGCTGCTTACACTTTCCTCTCCTCGGCTGCCCAGGGTCTGTCAATTCTGCTGATCATTTCAAAGAACCAGCTCTTTGCTTTGATTTTTTTTGCATCGTTTGCTTGTTTTCCCACATCTTTAACTCTGTCCTGATTTTAATTATGCCTTTCCTTTAGCTATTGGTTTGGTAGTTCTGTTGACTCTGTTCTAGTTACTGGAATCTTAGTGATAATTTATCAGTCATTATGTGCATTAATCGCTATCGAATTTCCTCTCTGATAACTGCTATTGCTGTTTCTCACAGGTCTGGGCACATATTATTCTCATTCTCATTAGCTTCGAGGAACTTCCTAATTTCATCTCTAATCTGGACCAGTACCATTTTTTTTTTCAGAAAATCTTTACTGATCCCCCAATTTTGCCCTTGTTTTTCTAATTGCCCTTTTGTTTATCTCCAGCTCTAGGTTATGGTGTTTCAAGATTATGTTTGTGCGATTGCTATGGTGTTGAATTTACTCAGGCTCGCCTTGTGTCCCAGAATATAGTCTATTTTCAAAAATGAGCCATGTGTACTTGATAAGAATGTGAAATATTTTTGCATTTGGATGGAAAGTTCAATAAATATCTACCAGGTCCAGTTGCCCCATTTCAGTATTTAGCTCTGTGGCATTCTCACTGAGCTTCTTTTCCAGTGATCTTTCTCTGATAGCAGTTAATTAAAGACATGAACTATGACGGTTGACTCTATGATTTATTTATTTTTCTTTTGAATAGTTTGGTGAATTTCATGGGTCTTTCTTTAAGTGCACATATATTTATTATGCTTTCTGTTTCCTCGTTGCTGATCCTCTGCACATTATACAGTGCCCATCCTTGTCTCTTATGGTTGCACCTTGAGGATCACTTGATGGAGTTTAGGATTGTAACCTCTGTTTTTTTTTTAAGTGGCCATTTGTGTTGCATATTTTCCTCCAGCCTTTTCTTCTTAGCCAGTTTTTTTGGTAAGACTAAGCGATGTCACTTGTAGGCAAAAGATTCATGAGTCATGTTTTCTGATCCAATCTGCTAACCTTTTTTCTTTCAGTGGACAATTTGAGACTTTGGCAGTTATTTCTACCCATCTGTGGATTAATTGCAGTCACATGGTATCTTTGTGTTTTTTTTCCCCTTTACCCATTCAATCAGTGTGCTCTGTTTATTTGGAGAGCATCTTTCTTGCCTTCATTTCCCTCTGAGACAATGTTACTTTGGTAATTGTTTATGATGCATTAACTTCTGTATGGAGTTGCATTATACGGCAGGATCCCGGTTGGGGTTAGTGGATTTAGTCAGCAAGGATTTTTAGCAAGGTTGGATGTCGTATGGTGGATATTTTGAGTTTTTCCTTGTTTAGGAAGACTCTTACATCACCATCTTTATAGATAATTTCCCAGGTCAGGGGTCTCTTGGGTTGATGCTTTTGAAAGATGTTACTCCAGTCTCTCCTCCTCTTCATGGTATGATAGGTCAGCCATATTCTTACCTGAGCACCATTGTTTGTTTTTGTTTTTGTTTTGTTTTTTCACTTGCCGCTCTTAAAATTTTTGTTTTTTCTACAAAATTGAATAATTTAACTATTAGGTGCCTTGATGAGTTCTTCCTGGGATTTATTCTAATTGATAATTCTAATTGATATTTCTCTGCTTCTTGCATGAATGTCTGCTCCTCATTCATTAAGGTGAGAAGGTTCACTTTCAGGAATTCCCTCACTAATTTAGTTGTTGACTTCTTCCTTGTATCTTGTTCTCATAGATGAATTATTAGAATATTGTTCCTCTTCCTCACATCTGAAATTGTTCTCAGATTTTCTTCTGTCTCTTTGATTAACTTGACTATCTTTCCCATTTGCTGAAGTCTGGCCTATCATACTTGAGATCATTGGTATAATTTTCTTCCTTTTCTAGTCTGTTGGTAGAGTCTATGATATCCTCTGTCATTGCATCAACATTCTGCATTGCTTACCTCATTTCATGTGTCACACTAAGAAGCATTCTGAAGATTTTTTCCCCCCTGTGGTAAATAAACATCTGATTTTTCTATAAGAATCATTAGGCTCATGACTTCCTCTGCTGTTGAATTTTGTTTTTCTTGCTGAAGGTGTTTAGCTATGTTGCTGTTTGTGTGTCATTTTGGAAGAATTGGGCACCACACACCCAATAGACAAAAATCAAGGTGACCTGAATTCTTTCTTTGTGTGGATGGCAAGTGTTTTTGAGGACTAACTGTGATATTATGGTGGTAGATAAGATGTAAGTAGGGTTCCTGGCAACTCAATGGCTGGCTGTTGTGGGGTGGGTCTCAGAGGCAGGGCAGAGACAGGTGTCTATAGTTAGGTGACTGGGCTTCATTGAGACAGGTCAGTGGCTTAGTCACAGACCTGGTCTGGACTGTCTGACCACAATTTGCATCCTTTGAAAGATTTTCTGTGGAGCCCCAATTTGGGAGAGTCATTTATTGACTTTGGCTGTGGCTATTACCTGTTGGTTTGTTCTCTTGTTTGCTAAAATCCTAGACTGTGCTCTAGGGATTAGAGTTCTGGCTGTCTTGTTATATTAGTGCTATGCTAATGGACAGAGTTCTGGCAGTTTAAATCATATGCTACACAAATAATCACAGTCTGAAAAAAAAACTTTATTTTTTTTCTTTTTATTCCTTTTATATAATGGACTTGTGGGATGCCCTGGTATCATTTGGGGGGAATTCTCCCCCAATGCAATCAGTCCTGTGTCACTCCAGACTGTCCACAGGACAGAACTGTAGGGTGTGATCTGGGGAAATGCGTTTAGTCACAAATAATTATACCAGTGGCTCTTCAATTGTTGCATATTGGTGTTTAATTATCTAGTGTTATTCATGCTGGCATCTGTGGACCTAGGGAGAGGGAGAAAGGAGGTGAGTGATATAATCATTCTATTCCTGGTTGCAGAGGGAACTCTAAAACCCTAGACTGCAGGAGTTGGGTATTTAGAAGGGATGGGATCTCTGGTGTGAGACCTTGTGGCTAGTTCTCAGAGGTTCTTCATGAGCTTGGGACTATGACCAATTTTGACAACACCCTGGGGAAATTAATGCTCACTGAGGGACTTGGTTCTCTCGTGCAGAAAGGGGTGGTAGACACCATCCTCCTGGGACTGGGATGGGGTTAGTGGGGCCTTGAGCAAACACAGTGAATTTGGAGGGTTTCAGCAAGTTCTCAACTTGCCTCATGGGTATAAACTGTAGGGGGGAGTCTTAACCAGACCTTAGTACATTAAATTGATCACCCTATTTCCATTATTGACCTTTTTAACCTCTTAATTATCTGGACTTAACAATAGGAGTGCTAGGCAGGTGATTCTTCTCAGATGCCATCTTGACTCCTCCCACCTATTAATTGGTTTCAAATGCCCTTTTTCTAAAGACAATTTCCTGGTGCTAACAGGTAAAGTACATCAGCGTAGCTGATCTCAGTTCTCTGTCCCTACAGTTAAGTTAAATTATGCAGGTGGAATCAGTTTTCAGGAATGTGTTAGATTTGAATATTCAAACTTCTTGTCATATATGATGATAGGAATCGATGTCGGTTATATTATAACAGACCAGTTACTGGTGTCTCAAATTATGCATAAATGTTGGTTCAGCTTCAGAAACAAAAATTATTAGACAATTGAAAGGAAAAAAAGGCTTGTTAGCTTTAGATACTCTGGAAAATAAATATAATCTTTAAATAATCTTCAAATTAAGGTACAATGTTTCCCCAGAATTCACTCTGTTTTGGGTCATTCTGAAATAAAATAGATCTGGTAATGCGCATGACTTCTGGTAAATATGTGTGTGTGTTGTCCTTTCAGGTTTAATCAGTGACCTGTAAACCCAAAGTCAACCACTTTGTGGGAGAAAGAGAAAAATGATTTCTCTTATAGTCTTGGACACACAAAGGGCAGTTCTACTCTATCCTGTAAGACCACTATAAGTCAGAAACAATTGCATGGCAATCTGTGGGGTGCTTCCCTTTTGGAAATATATAATTACTAGTTTCAAATCCAATGCATTGATTTCAACTCATAGCAACCATAAAGGACAGAATAGAACCCCCCTCTTTGGATTTCCAAGGCTGTAAATCTTTAAGGGAGTCTAAAGTCTCATCTTTCTCCCTAAGGATAATTGGTGAACTTAAATTGCTCCTTAATGTGTACTGGTTGTACGCTATCATTTGATTGATCTTTCAAATACATCATGAGCCATCTAGTTTTCAAATGCAGTGAGTACCTGCACTTTTGTATTACTTGATTATGTGTGATCTATAGTAGGTTGTGTCATTTCAACATACCTATGCAATATCTTTGCTAAGAAAATCCAAGTGGCTGGGATGTATGAAGAGCACAGCGTCAGGATGAGAAAAGAGCTTATTGACAACCTATGATATACTGATGATGCATTGTGCTTGCTGAAAATCTGAAGGACTTGAAACATTTGCTTAACGCTATCAATGATTGCCGCATAAAAAATGGATTTCAATTTAATGGGGGAAATGTACTCAAATCTGGGCCAAGAAGCTACTTATAACCAAAGAAAAATTCTGTGAAGTATCTGATTATATTAAATATACAATCAACGTGAAAGAAAGTGGTAGTCAAGAAATCAAAGGAAATATCATATTGGACTACACTTCTCCCAAGTTTAAACAAATAAAGATGATACTTTGATAGTTAAGGTGAGCTCAACTTAACCTATGGTATTCTCTATAGCCTGGTATGACTACCCACCACTTGCCTATTTGTTTTGCTGTGGTGACTTGCATGATGTTGTGATACTGGAAGCTAAAGAACTGGTATTTCAAATGACAGAAAGGTCATGCAATGTGCCCAGGTTTCAGAATAGCTTCCAAACTTGAACCAGATTAAGAAGAAATTGGCTTCCCACTTCAGAGGAAGCAGTCACTGTAAACCATATGCATAGAAGCATTGTCATATGCTGAGTGCCCTATGGATGGAATCAAAACTCTGCTGTGGATCATATCAGCATATGTGCCCCTTGTGCTGAAGGACTCTCAAGTTATGACTGAGGAGGCACTATCTTCTCAGAGTAGAGCAAACTATGGTGATATGAACATATTGGAACTTGTGGGAGAGCACCCTTTGAGATCTTCATTTGCTGCTGGGAAACAACTCAAAATGATAATAAACATCTATAAATATCAATTGATAATCAGAACTTCTAATGTACAAACCAAGAATATAGGGAAGTTGCAAATGATCAAAGATGAAATGAAATGAAGAAAAATTGATATCCTATGCATCAGTCATCTAAAATGGACTGGTATTAGCTATTCTGAATCAGAGAGTATAGGGTTTAATAAGCTGGGAATTACACAAGAGGAATTGATCTGCATTCATTATCGAAACGCCTATTTCAAGTTCTACCTTGAAATACAGTGTTTGTGGCAGTCATGTAAACTCCTGTCAATTTCAGAATTGGGAATGTTGTCGTAGAATCTAGTCTGTCAATCTGAAAATAACCCATGACATCTCTGTGTGGGCATGGCTTTCTCCTGAGAATTCTAGGAAATTCAGCTGCATTTCTCCCTTGGAAATGAAAGACTTAGGACTCAGTCCCTTGGAGACACTTTATTGACAGGCCATAATGCTGACTCCCTGTGAGATATCCCAGAAGAGAAATCACATGGGCTTACCCTGATGGAACCAGACCTCTAAAGCTGGAAAAGCCACATAGAGACACTTGTCAGTGTTGAGCTGCTCACGATACCATGGAGGGGCCCCTGCCAGTGTTGAAATGCTTCCACCACACTGGATACACAAGACATTGCACCCACTGGCCTATGATTGTCCTGCTGTTGCTGCATGTGCTCCATGAATCTGAAGAGGACTTAGGGAATGTTATTGGACTTAGGACCTTGAACTGGACTGGGCTTGGATGTTTCTTTGATGGACAGTTGTGTGTGTGTGTGTGTGTATAATTTCCCTTATATGTATATGCGTGTCTATGAATTTTGTTTTTTAGTCTGCCAGGACTAACACAGTGTGTTGATAGGAGTATATCTATCACCATTAAAAGAAA
Source organism: Nesogale talazaci (assembly GCA_004026705.1). Taxonomy (NCBI): domain Eukaryota; kingdom Metazoa; phylum Chordata; class Mammalia; order Afrosoricida; family Tenrecidae; genus Nesogale; species Nesogale talazaci. The sequence goes on along the minus strand of PVJH01001195.1, from coordinate 39,629 downwards.
CCAAATCAAGACAAAATTACTCAAATGATGCACCACTCAGGGGTGTTAGAAAAGAAACATTGAAGAACTTTACCTACCTCTTCAGTCTGAAATTTAACTAGCATTCAATCAAGATGCATTCATAATTTTATTAAAGTAGGAAACAAGGAGGAAGTGACAGTAATTGAAAAATATGGGTTTGATGGTGGAAATGAAGCTTGAAATTGCATGATAGAAATTTGTAAAATCACCGACTTGTTCATATCAAATCCATGAAAAGCAGCTCTGGACATAGACTTCTCCAGCTGATGTACACAGAAAATCAAATTGACTGTATCTGTAGGAGGTCTATGGAGAATTTCAATCTTCGCAGCTCAAAAAATGACTGGATACCAACTGTGAAACACAACATAATTACTCATATGTAAGTTCAAATTGGAGCTGAAGAAAAAAATAACTCCATGAAAAATACATGGATCTAAATACAACCTTTGGTCTATCCCACCTGCCTTTCAAGAACAGCTCACAAATAGTTTTGATGCATTGAAAATCAAATACAGAAGATCAGATGAGCTTTGGTAAGACATTGAGAACACCATTAATAAAGAAGACAAAAAGTCACTAAGAACACAGGAAAGAAAACATCCAAATGATGTCTGAAGAGATTATAAAATTTTCTGTTTATAGTTGAGTAGTTTATACACATTGAACAAATGAATAACAGAAAATCCTCAAGTGTAGCTTGAGAAGACCGTAGAATATTATAATGAAAAGTGCATAATTGTAGAATTAGAAAATCAAAAAGGAAGAAAGAACTCAACATATAAAACTGAAATAACTGAAGAATAAATTTAAGCCTCAGGGTGCCACACTGACAGAGTGTATGTTCAAAATATCAAACAATGCAGGAAGTATCCAAAGAAGATGGAAAAAAACAGTCTTTGGACACCAAAGAACTTGTCAAGAGTCAATCATTTCAAGAGGGACCATATAAGGGGAACAAAAGTATAATGTAGGAAGATATTCAAGCTATATTGAAAGCATTAGCCAGAAACAAGGCCCCAGGGATTCATGGAATACCAATCAAAAGACTTCAACTGGCTGATGAAGCACTGGAAGACTATTACTTTGTCATCTGACTTGAAGACATTCAATTTGTAGCTATTACAAACAAATGTTGCACAAATTATAGAGCACTATCATTTACATCACATGTGAGTAAAATTTTGCTGAGTATGATCTAACAATGTTCACAGTATTACCCTAAGAGGGAGGTGCCAGAGACTCAGAGAGACAATGGAACAAGAGATACTGCTGCTGTCAGATGGGTCTTGACTGGAAGCAGAGAATACCAGTAACATGTTTACTATGTATTTTCCTTGGAAGTATCAAGATGTTTGACTCTGTGTATCAGATTTTTGATAGCCTAAAGAGAACGGGAATTCCAGAACACTTCATTGTACTTATGCAGAATTTGTACATGGACCAAGATGTAATTGTGCAAACAAAGCAAAAAATAACTATGCCGTCTAAAATCACTAAAGGGTGGTGGTATAGTGGTTGAGTGTGGGACTGCGGCCCACTGGATTGGAGATTCAAATCCAGGAGCAGCTCTCCGGGAGCAAGGCTGAACCTCCCACTCCTCCCAGAGGGCGGTGATGACAAAAAAAATACTAAAGGTGTGCATCAGTATTGTATTCTCTCATTATACTTATTCAGCATGTTTGATTAGCAAATAATTTGAGAAGCTGGACTATATGGAGAAAAATGCAAAGCATAGGATTGGAGAAAGGCTTTTTGACCCTTGTTGATACACAGATGACAGACCTTGCTTGCTGGATGTATGGAGGTCTTAAAGCACTTACTGACAAATATCAAGAAATAAAGACTTCAATGTAGACCACAGCTTGATGTATAAAAGACCAAAATCCTTACAAGCGGAGCAAAATGTTGTTGCATCATTATAAATGACAAAAAAATATTGAAGTTGTCAAGGATTTTGTCTAGCTTAGATCCTTTATCAATGTTCACATAAACAGTGGTCGACAGATCAAATGGCATGTACTAAGGAGTAAATAGACTGCAAAAGACTTCTTAAAAAGTATTCAAAAGCAGGGGATTACTTTGAGGGTTAAGTTATGTTTGAATTAACCCATGGTCATTCAATGACCTCCTCTGCCTGTGAAATTTGAGCATTGAATCAGAAAGACTGAAGAATAATTAATTTGCTTGCAATATGGTGCTGCAAAGAATGTTGAAATCCCTGTCGATAGCCAAAGGATACATTATCTGGAAAGAAATATAGCCAGAATGCTATATTAGAGACAAGTGTGATGGGTAATGGCACCATGCTTGGTAAAGTCGGGGAGGCTAACAAAAAGAGAAAGGCCATCAAAATGGACTGACAAAGAGGCTGTGACCATGGACACAAGCATAGGAACAACTGTGAGGATGGTCCAGGACTGGACATTATTTCCTTCTGATGTGCATACGGTCACTATTGGTTAGTATTGTCACAATGACACCTAAAAACAGCAATAACCTATGCACATGAAATATTTCCATTACATAATGACAATTAGTCATCTATGCATTTGAATTATGTGTGAGACAGAATATTGAAAGCACCATGTCAGTCAGAAGAACAAATCTATGCATCATGGAACAAGTACAGTCACTATTCTTTTTAGAACATAGGATGGTAAGACTTTCTCTCATGTATACTGGTCATGTTATCATCTTACTTTGAGAGTAGACAGCGAAAAACAGAAAGACTCTTAATGAGGTGAGTTGACATACAAGTTGACAGTGAGTAGAAGCAAAACATTCGTAGACTTAGATTCCTTTATGTTGTTGTTGCTTGTTCCTCTTGTTGGTTATACTAGAAATAATGTGTGGGGGAGGAAGCTTAAGAACTAGAGGAAAGTTGCATAAATGCTTTCTCCCCCTACCCCACACCCGGACTACCATGATCCCATTTCTGCCTTACAAATCTGACTATACCAGGGGATGTATACTGAGATGGATAGGAGCCAGAAACATGGGGAATTCAGGACAGATGATCCCTTCAGGACCAATGGTGGGAGTGGGGATAAAGGGAGGGTGGAAGGAAGGTGGAGTTGAAAGGGGGTACCCAATTGCAAGGATCTACATTTAACTTCCTCCCCGGAGTATGGACAACAGGGAAGTGAATGAAGGGACACATTGGATAGTGTACAATATGACAAAATAATGATAATTTGTAAATTATTAAGGGTATAGGATTGTGGAGCAGTGGGGAGGTGTGTTAGTCTGGGTAGACTAGAGGAACAAATTTCAAAGACACGCATATCGATATAAGGAAATGGTTTATATACAAAAGGAATGTGACACTAAGAAGTCATCCCAATCCAGTCCAGTACAAAGTCATAAATTTGATGTTAACCCATATGCCCAAAATCAGTCTACAAAGTCTCCTTCTGACTCACGAAGTCACAGGTCAGTGGGTGCAGAATTCTGGTGCTGGCAGGGGTCTTCCCATGGCTCCTCGCTTCCAGGGCTCAGAATCCATCAACAGCTTCCTGCTCCAGCTTCAGAGGCCTGGCTCCATCAGGGCTCTGCCGACTCCTCCAGCTTCTTGGATGCCACCATCCTCTCTCTTTCATGACTCATCGCCTCTGAGACTAACTCCCAACAACCGGGGAAGGTAGCTTCTCATCTTTACTAGGGAAATATCGTGAGATTTCCCAGAAGTCTCAGGAGAAAGCAACATAGAGGCTTCATTGACTACTCAATGGCTATCTCAAGATTAACAGGCTAGACTCCACTCCTACATATCAATCATAAAATTAACATAAGAACATGACTGCCACAGGAGGGAGGGGAAATATAGGGAGCTGATACCAAGAACCTAAGTAGAAGTAGGATGTTTGAGAATGATGATGAAAACAAATGTACAAATGCATCCAATGCATATATGTATTGATCGTTATAAGAGTTGTACGAACCCCAAATAAAATTATTAAAAAAAAAAGAAATAATTGTGTTTAAGCTTACTAATTCAGTTTTCCTTTTCTTTGATTCTGCTACTCAATTTTTGTACCATGGTTTTTTTTTTCAAATTTTGTTCTCTTATTATTTATTTTCCAGACATCTATTCAGTGTAAGCAACTCAAAAATTAAGTTATATTGAAAATAGTTAAATTAAGGGAAAAAAGCATTTTTATTACTGAAAGCCATGTTTTAATTCCCCCAGAAGATCTTGGTTAGAAAATATTGAAGATACTTACATATATGCTCAGAAGTATGCTCAATAATAAAGATTTCCTTACCTTCCTTCTCTCATTATTTACCCTCTAACAAATCCAAACTATGTAACATATGATATGATATTTTAAATAAAATTATTTACATAGCCAAAATTAAATAATATAAAAATGACATCGCATCCCTCATAGGCCAAACCAAAAGGAGTCAATGTGGAAAAGCCACTGAGAGAAAAGGAATTTACCGAAAAAATTACTTGAAGCCCTTGGAATTGAGACCAAAACTCCTTGATGTGAGGGGAGACTAATTATGGCCACTCCAAGACTGTTAACCTGGTGGACATTGGACCTTGGTGAGGCTCCCTTGGCCAGAATCACCATAGATTTAATATTTTATGCCCTCTTAGCTTTCATAGGACTTGTATTAATCAGATAGTCAAGGATCTGTACTTGCAAATGAATGCTACTGGAAAATGTCCCCTTGTCCCAACCCCCATGGTAAATGTATACAGAGCTCAACCATTGAAGAATTCAGTATGAACAAGTCAAGAACTCATACTACAGTTTGAAATTGGACTATACTGGCACAACTCTATGCCATTTAATAAATTAATGATACCATCAATGGAATAGCCTTATGATTGACATGTTCTTTGTTATAAAGTGATAGTGAGACGCCTATAATGTGAAGCAGAGTTGTACATACTCCATACACGAGTGAATGGCTTCTGAGCTCCCGCTTAACCCTAGCCTCAATCCAAGCACATGTAGTTCTGATCCTGCTCGATACTTACCTTCAGGAAGAGATCACTGAAGATATGGATGCTACAGCACAGTGTGGGGTGTCACCTAAATCCACAGGGAAGAGGTACCCCAGCCTGGGGACACAAAGATGACAAATAACAAAACCCAAGTAGAGAGGGAAAGGTACCAGAGCATAGATTATGAACACCTCAATTGTAGACGCTACAGTGGAGCCCAAGCTCCAGCTACATGTATGTATTCAGATTAAGCCTCTGGCAGATCCCCTCTGACCACAGAGGGGGGACATAATAACCTGAATATCAGATAGGGATTATTGTAAACTTGGTTATGGTGGATGAAACCATAGTAAAATATGATATATGGTCCCCTGATGAAATCATACCAAAATAGGATATGTAGTCCCCTGATGAACCATACTAAAATATGATATATGGTCCCCTGATGAACCATACCAAAATAGGATATGTAGTCCCCTGATGAACCATACCAAACCATGGTCCCCTGATCTCCCTCTTTACTCATACTGGATTTGTTCTAGGTTTCACTATTTTATGCTTCTTCCCCAACAGGATTGTCCCTCTGCCTTATTTTAATATGGTTTGTGGTCTTTTTTTTCTTCCTTAAGATACAAACAGATATACACTGTTTTTTTTTCTTTCACTGTTGGGAAGGGTATGTGCCCTAGTTTATGAAACCCAGAAGGCACAGATGTAAAGAGATGCATCGCTTTTCAGACATATAGTGTGGAGAAGGCTGATGAGCATTGGGGAGTAAATAATGAATACCAGATAAAGGAGGATACACTAGAACATGATATATATAGATATGCACACACTTTTAAAATACAACTGAACTATAGAAATGAATGATGTGTGAATTATATCTCCATAAAACTAAAATTATTAAAAACCACTTAAAGATAAACATCATTTTCCTGAATAAACAAAACAATACAGAAAAAAGTTCATTGCAATGACAGGGACCAAATGGGTGTATATTTGAATTGAATTCATATTTGCTGTCAATAAATCCTTTGGTTACATACGATAAACTAAAAGAAGCTCTATGTACATTAAATACTACATGCTCTATTTATTGCAAGCATAATTTTTATTTCAGTAGACTTTACTCCTGGAAAGCAAATAAAAGCAAACATCCCTCATTCCTAAATATTTCCCACAAAAATCCAGAATGTGCACAATAATGATAGAAGATGTCAGAGAGGTTTTATTTTCTATTAGAAATTACAAAATAAAGCAGATTGTTTAAATAATTTTGTTAGAAATAAACTAGAACTATGTCAAGATGAGAAAAATTAATGCAATCACATTTAATTTTATGATATTTTAATGAATTTTAACTTGCTAATATAAGATAACTTAAAATATAATTATTTTGTGTCTGCAACTCTCTACTGATGTCTTATGTAGGTAGTTATCTAAACTCATCGAAAACAGTTCTGGTTTAGTTAGAAGAGATCAACTTGAAATGACAATATTCTTTTTAATATACCAATGACATATTGTACAAGCATTCTTCAGTGACATTTGAACCAAGATCAGCCATCTAAACAAAAAGCTATGCATGTTCTGCTTGGATAGTAATGGTTTCATGCTTACAGAAAGAAATAAAAAAGTCAATGCAGTAATTATTAAATCACTGAAAAATATTTATTTTATTACTATGAGTGTTTACTTTATCATTTTTTTGCAAAGATTTAATGCTTAGAGACTTTTAAGGAATGTGAGAGATAGTAAAGTTTAACACTGACTCTCCTACCATTAGCATTAGAATAGGAAATTTTTTAAATTATTGAGATGAGAGTAATTTTGCTTTTTCCAATGGGTATAATTTTGCAGCGAAACATTAGTGAATTAGTTGTCGAGAGTTGACTTGGAGCCCTTATTTTTTAAACTAATTTAAGTTTTGTTAGCTATTAATTTATAATTGTTAAAGCGTATGGCCCTCAGATGATGTGAGGGGCGGGACTTCCACAGTCATTCGCTGAGCAGCATCAAGACTTCTGCATGACTCTTGAAAACATGTGTTCTTATTAGATACCATTGAGCCAAGACTGACTCACAACCTTCCGGCAAATGAAGGAAGGAGACATGGCCCCATTTGCCATCATCAGAGACTTTGCAATGCTGGAAACACAGGGTCAATTCATCCCATTGAGTCTTCTTTTCCTTGGACTCTCTATCATACATGGAAACATCTCAATGTCTCTGGTTATCACAGTTACCTATGAAATTCATGTGAGAAATCACTACACATCAATTAAACAAACAAACAAACAAAATGCACTGTCACGAAATTGATTAAAACTGTTAGTAACTGTTAGTACGAAATAGAATCCCCCCCGTGGGTTACACAACTTTATTTTTCTACCAGAGAGCAGATAGTGGTTTTGAACTATTGATTTTTTTGAACTACTGAAATTTTGATTTATCAGTTATAAATACTAACTCTGCAAGCAATCCCAATTTTTATAAAATTTAATATGCTCATACTATGGAATACTACTAAGTTATTGAAGAGAAAGGAGGATCACTACAAAAAATTATGTTGAACTAAAAATTAGAATAAAGAGGTCCAAAACAAATTGTAACAAAAATTCTGATTCTATTTATATGATATTATATTAAAAAAAAATAAAACATGAGTACTCTATCAGACCAAAAGTACTCAAGTGTTTTCTAAGGGAGGAAAGTGAAAGAAAAATCTTTATTTCAGAGTTCATCTTAAACCTTAATTTCAAAAAAAAGTCTTAATTTCATTTTCATAGATTTCAAAAATTGCATATCTTTGCCAGTGTTCATCACCATGTATTTATGAAAACACCACAGGTGATTGATTGTATCCGGGCTATAGAGTATTGACTGGGAGTGACTGAAAAAAAACAAAACTAGCAGAATTAAACAAAACCAAACCAAGTTAAATAATTTACATTTCAAGATGTGTTTGAAGTGTGAATGAATTAGTTTTCTTATATGAAGAACAACCCTAAACTTCTTATGTTAAAAAAAAACAAAACACATTTATTTGTAGCTGCAGGTCATTTTTTTTTTTTTTTGGTGGCTTCTCTGATATGGGGCAGGATAAGTTGGAAACGTATTGCCACTCTCCTCCATGTGCTCAGATAAAAGCTTGGCGAAGGAAGAATCTTCTAGAATGACTTTACTCTTGGTGTGGCCATTGGTTATCTATCCATAGGCTGTGATGCTGAGGATCTATGTGTCTCATCATTGCGCAGGGTAACTTGGTCTTTCTTAGATGATAGTGTTAGGGAATTTTAGAGAATTCAATCTCTTCAGACTCTTGGGGTCCAGGCCAAGGAATTAGCACTCACAATTAAAAAGGAAACTTCTTCAGTTGTGTCCTATGAGTCTGTGTGTGCTGACTGACTAAAATGTTAGTCAAGGATAGATTGCTATTTGTCACAGTAGACATGGCAGAGAAGAAATATCGTTTCTAGAAGAATGGGTTTTTCCATAAACCCATCTAAGATGCTCAGCACGTTCCTCAACCACAGACCACTCAATCAAATACCCAACCCTTGGCCTTGCACTGTGGGCTTGAATGAGAAGGGAGGAATCCCTATATCCAGAAAATCTGTTGATTTTTTTTTTTTTTTTTACCTAAAGGTAAGACCTGGTAATATAATGGTTACTCATTGGGCTGGAATCTGCAAATTTGACAGTTTAAAATCCCTCGCAGCTCCGTGGGAGAAAGATTGGGCCTTCTAGTCCTTTGAACGGTTACAGTCTCTGGCAGCCACAGGGTCTGCTATGCGTCAGCATGCACTTGTGCAGTGTTTTTGCTGGCTTGTTTGCTTCTAAAACGTAGAAGAGGGTGATATTTCATTGCATGCTTACTTGACTACACAGACTTTTTTTAATGCATTTTCTTGTAACTAAAAGTCTTGTGCCTTAACACACATATATGTTACTCTCTCCTGTGGCCACTACTCCACTTCTGATTTAGTGTTTATTCAATTAATAATAAAGGATCACCTGTCTGGAGGCACCTGCCACTCGCAAGTCTTTGCTTGAGGGAGCAGCTTAGAGCTGAGGACTTGCCTAAAGTGGACATGGCAGGATTTTGCTTAGGAGCTGCAGAATGGAGCTTACTAGTCTCTGTGAAATTTGATTAACTAAAATATCATCAGCTGACCACATCCCCAGAAACAGGCAGCTGAGCTCCTGGCAGCTGCCATGTGACCAAGCAGAACATAGCCAGCTGTCAGCTTCCGCACAAGGAAGACCGGGGCACAGTGCTGCGCTACAAGCAACAGCAGCGGTGCCTCCGAATCTGTTCTTCAGTCTGGCTTCTACCTAAGCTGAACCTTATTTGTTTCCCTACTCAGTGTTTAACCTAACTTATCTAGGTTTTTGTTTTAACAGATCGTGTGTGTGTGTGTGTGTGTGTGTGTGTGTGTGAGAGAGAGAGAGAGAGAGAGGATTTACGTGTATTTTCTGTAAAAGAGATTAACATTGTATGTTTGATTTCCAGATATTTGCAAAGTTACATCACCCTAAGGCATGCCGAAAGGCTACGAGTAAATTAGACGCAAAAAGGTTTTAATTCTAACCTCTTGTTCATATCAAGGAAGACCTCTGAAAGACCACTCTGATTCAGCACTTCATTCTGACAGCCAAATTGTAGACACAAATAAGCAAACTGGCACTAGTTTTGGCTGTATAATAATGTCTTTTTCCTTCAAGTGTTGATTAGAAATGCTCTATAATGGTTGCAACATTAGCAACTAGTAGAAGTTACAATGCCTATTTATGGCCATATGATTTAGCTCTCAGCATGTTAATGATTCTTTAAAGAATTGGAAACCAATTTAAATATAATATGAAAGTACTTATCATAAAAACCAGTTGTGAAAGCTCCATGAAGTTTAATCTGACTCTAATTTTATGTGTTTTATGCTGTAATTTTTGAAAAACTTGATTAGATTTAGGAAGAAAAAAGTCTTATTGAAATAAAGAAAATTATTCACATTGAATAATTTCCTCTTCTCCAAATAAGCCATGGTAATTGAAAATTGAGACTTCAGGGGTTAGGTTTAACTGTCTTTAAAATTATTTTGTCATTGTTGACTAACTATTCAAATGAGCTCTGATTTGAAACAATGTCCTTTTAACAACCTTTGACAAAGACTCCCCACCACCATTGGGTTCACTCCAGATCCTACCGGCCGATAGGACAGAGCAGAACTCCTGCACAGGGGTTTTACGGCAGTCCATGTATGCAGACACAGACTGCTTCGTCACCTTTCTTTTGCGAAGTGCATAGTGAATATAACCCACTGACTTTTTGATTAGATCAGAATGTAACGGACTAGGCTCCTTAGAAGCATGGAATATAACAGCAGTCTATAACTTCATATGTTGTTAGAGGCATCAGATGGTTCCAACACATAGTCAAGCTGGGTATAATAAAAGGAAACACTGTGTCCCCAGAATGGTTGTGAGAGCGCATTGTCACAGCCTCCTGAGGAGTCCAGGTTGCAGAGTGATTGTGTTGAGTGATTGTGTTGTTAATATCAAGGCAATCCACTCTAACCACTGCTTCCTACTCCTGTAAAGATTTATGGTCTCAGAAATCCACAAGGACATTTCTGCCATGGCCTGTACGTTTGGTTGCTCTCAGTCAAAATTGACTTTGAGAGCAGTAATTGTGCTTGTTTTATCAGTTTATATATAAAATATTGTGTGATTGAATACCTTTGCTTTTGTGATAATAGCAGATGAAAATCAATAACTAAAACTAACCTGTTCACAGAATTAGTAATTTAATTTATAAAAATGAGTTTAGCCAAAGGATAAGGTTATAAGCCAAATGTTCAACATTTGCTCACATTGCTTTCAGCTTTTTTTTTCAATGATATTATTGGGGGTTCTTACAGCTCTTATAACATTCAATAAATCATGTTATCAAGCATATTTGTACACATACTGCTGTACTGTACAAGCATATTTGTACACATACTGTCACATACTTATAACATTCAATAAATCATGTTATCAAGCATGTTTGTACACATACTGCCATTTCCAAATATTGTCTAGTTGATCCTTTGGTATAAACTCCTCTTTCCCCCTCCTTTTTTAAATAAATCATTTTTATTGGAGTCTCATACAACTCCCATCACGATCCATACAGACATGAATTTTATGCAGGACACATTTGCACACTTGTTGCCATCATCAGTCTCAAAATATCCTCCCTCCACTTATGCCCACAGTATCAGCTCCCCATATTTCCCTTCCCTCTTGTCTCCTCCCATGAATCCTTAATAATTTGCAAACTATTACTTTCTCATATTGTATACTGGCCAATGTGCCCGTTTACTCACTTCCCTATGTCTGAACCCCAGAGAGGTTATATATAGAGTCCTGAAATGTGTCCCCCCTTTCCATTCCAGCTTTAAAAAGAATTCATGCTTATTGCTTCTTTATAAGGAATTTTGGTACCATGGCGGGTTTTGTGTTAGTTAGACTGCTAACCAAAAGCTCAGCATTCTGAAGCCACCAATGGCTCCTCAAGTGAAAGAAGAGTTTCTCTTTTCCTGTCAAGATTTATAATTTCAGAAGCTCAAATGGACAGTTCAACTTTCTTCTATGGCATTACTGTGCATTAACATCAAGTGTGTTTTCTTGGGTTTGCATCAGTCTTAGTCCCTCTTGTATAAGAAGCCCTGGTGACTCTGGGTGTTCAGCTTTGAGCTTCTAATTTCTTGAGTCACAATAGATTCAGTAGGAGTATTTCTTTGTGTTTTTGTTTGTTGGTTGGTTTAGTTGTGGTTTATCTCTATCAATTTTTTTTAAATATATGATGATATGGGAAAGTGTTTTCTTCAAAGTTGTACTTAGGTAAATGCTTTCATATAGTTAAAATGATTCTCTTTATCTCCAGATATCAATAAAAGAACATTATATGTATCATTACCAATCCAGTAGGATCCTATATATTGCCAAAGCTCATAATGCTGTAATTATTTCACATATTTTCTAACAATATTAAAAGTTGTTTCATTTTTATTTTATTATACATATATGTATGCTTGAACACATTTTTTTAAGGCATCACTGCCCTCAGGTGGTGGGAGTAGGAGGCCCATCCTTTGTTCCTGGGAACTGGAATTAAACCTCCAACCCAGTGGGCCGCAGTCCCGCGCAAAACCACTATGCCACCAGGGCTCAGCCCTACATGAACACATTTAATTCTCATGAAAACCTTATTAGTAAGGGCTTACTATTCATCCTAATTTTACAGAAACAATAAGCAAGCCTCAAGATATTTAAACATCTTAAGTGGTAAACTCAGACTAAAAATGCAGTTCATTTGGTTACAACCAAACTTATCAGTCTAAGTAAAGAGTAGAAAAAATGTATTCCAGATATACAGAACTCTGTCAATCTGAATGAAAGGTATTGGAAAGACTGTAAAAAATTAACATGTCCATTAGTAATATCCACCTTTTGCATTTGTACCTTTGTAGACAATATTCTGTGTATAATTTTGAATCTTTAGGAATGACATTCTCAATATACATTGTAAGCAATATGATAATTTTCACCAAGCTTTTAGTAACCGTGTTAATCCAGGTTGACTAGAGTAAAAAATCCAGAGACACTCATATATGTATAAGAAAGAACTTTATATCAAAGTGTAATTGTATATTAAGTAAACATCCCAGCCCTGTCCAGATGGAGTACATAAGTCTGATATTAGACCATAAGTCCAATACCAGTTCATGAATCTTTCAGACTCACACAGTCAGGTGCTATGACACAAAGTGCAGGAAGACTCTGGATTAGTGGGTGCGAAATCTTGTGGCTCCAATGTCAGTGGAAGCATCTCAGCCCTGGCAGGGTGTCATCATAAGGGCACGCCCACAAGGAGACATAAGCAGTCTGTGTACGACCTGATTGACAGGATAGATTTCGACCCCTACACTTGCTTGTTAATGTGGCATTAAATTATGCAACTACCACAGTAACCATCTCGAATTAATACTTCTTTTGCAAAAATTAAAATATATGCATTAGAATATTTCCTGTAGTCATTATGTGGAGAAGCTCAGAAGTCAAATAAAGTACTTAAACTCATGCACAATTGTTGGACGTGGACCACAATGTGTTTCACATCTCTAAATGAAAGTCAGTTTTAGAGTTACCACAGCCAATAGGATTGCAAAACATGTAGGATAAATTTGTCTTCAATTAAAACTAGAAATTTTCTATCATCCACTCAGAAAGAAGTATTGCAATATAACCCAGAAGGAAATTTACATATATGCATCATTAAAATATATGCTTTATTCAATGAACTGTAACAAAATTAATTAATAACTTTCAAATATGGTTCTATTAAATTCATCCCTAAAGGAAGAAATACTTTATTTCTTTCATTTTGAAAAGCTGAAATTCCAAACCAGATATCCCAACATTCCAATCATTATTATGGTAATATTATGGTATACCTTTTAATAAGGATGCTCAATGGGGCATTAAAAGTAAAATAATATTTGTGCAGAACCTGAGGAGAAGGTAGTTCATTATTAAATTGAGGTTGATCAAAATGATTTCAACCATTTTAAATCAAAGGGCTTACATAAATGTATTACCATCCTCATATGCAACAACAACAAAAAACACATAGGAAAGCCTATATCAGTTTCAGGAACTGATGGAATACTATTTGAAATGTGTCAGCAAGCTGATGCAGCACTGAAAACACTCCATCATCTCTGCCAGAAAATTTTGAAGACCACCGCTTGTCACATGGGCTGTGAAAGATCGCTATTTGTGTCCTTTCCCAAAAAAAGACAACATCAGAATACACAAAGTATAAGAACAATATTACTGATATCGCACAAAAGTAAAATTTTGCTCAAAATCACCCAAAACAGTAGCAGGAGTACATTGACAGGGAGCTGCCAGAAATTCAGGCCAGTTTCCGAAAAGAACTTGGAACAAGGGGTATCATCATTAATGTCGGATACATATTGGCTTGAAGCAAAGAATACTAGAATGAGGATTGTTCGTGTTTCCTTGAATATGCCAAGGAATTTGACTGACAAACTATGCACAACCTTGAGAAGAATAGGAGTTGCAAAACAGTTCAGTTTGTTTGTGTGCAACTTACTTGGATCAAGAGGTAATTATATGAACAGCACAAGGAAATCACACATGGCTTAAAATTTGAAACAAATATGTGTCAGGGTTCTATCCTCTCACTGTATTTATTCAATCTGTATTTGAATTTGAAACAAATAATCAAAAAACAAATAATCAAATAATATGAAGAATGCAGCCTCAGGATTGGAGGAAGGTTGTTTAAAATTAAGTTGACTTGACGTGCTTAATGAAAGGTCAAGGATTGCAGCCATCTGTGTGAATTATGACTCAGTGTAAAGATTACCAAAATGCTTACAACTGGAGAAAAGATTGAAATTGTCAAAAATGTTGTCTTGTTGGATTCACAGTCAATATTTATGGAGGCAACAGTAAAATGACAAGTTGCATTGAACAAATCTGTTGCATATGAACTCTGCAAAGGGTTGAAAAGCAAGGACATGACTTTAAGTACTAAGGTGTACTTGATTAAAGACATAGCATTTTAAATCACCTTAAATGCCTGTGAAAGTTGAACATTGGATAAGGAAGACTGAAGAAGACTAGGTATATTAGAATTGTGGTGCTAGGGAAATTCTTACAAGCTGCCCCCCCCTCACCCCAAACTAGACAAACTCATCATGGAAGAAATATAGCCAGAGTGTTCTTGAATAGCAAGGATGAGGAGAGTTCAGCTTATATACTTTAGACAGGTTTTCAAGAGTGACCATTTTTGGAGGAGGTCATCATGCTTGGTAAAGTCGAAAAGTCACTACCATTGACTTGATGTCAACTCATGGTGACTGCCCTCTTGGTTTCTGAGAACATAACTGTTTGCAAGTGTAGAAAGCCCATGCTTTCTTTCCAAGAGCACCTGGTAGTTTTGACTCATAAAGCTCATAGGCTAGCAGGTGACTGCCACACCACCAAGACTCTCCTTTGGTAAAGTGGAGGGACAGAGGAAAATTATTTGGTAAAGAGGAAGTCCCTTAAAATGATAGCTTGGCAGAGAGACTGTGCCAATGGACTCAGGCATAGTAACAATTGTAGGGATGATGCTGGAACAGGCAGTGTGACGTTCTGTTGTGAATGAAGTCACTATGGCAAAATTGACTCAAAAGAGCTCAACCACACCCTCAAATTGAACTTCGGAGTTACAGAATTTAAATTATGCTATAGTTTGATTGGAAGTGTTTACCTCTGAATAAAATTATTTCACTTGAATTCTTAGCTGACCAAGTACGGCATGTGTCTTTTGAACTTTCCATATTTGTTCTTTGCAACCATTTGCCTTAAATTGGGAAAATATAGCCTTTGTCCATAGCAAAGGTGAATGGTAATTACAAAAGCATTTTACTGGGAGTTAATACAGAAAAAAATATCATATGATAGTTCAATTAAATCAAGCAGTATTATATAATTGCTACCCCAATTACTTTCAGAACATTCTCTTCCTTCTTGGACTCCTTTACATCAGCTCCCCTTTACTATCCTCACCCCCATGGTACCCCTCAGGAATCTTATGCTACTGGCTGTCTCTATAAGTTCATCAATGCTGAGTTTCACTTACCAAAAACCAGGAAAAATACACAAATTTTCATAAGGCCAATGCACAATTACAAAATACATTGGAGCAAAGCCCCAGTATGAAAAAGTAAAAGAAAAATAAAAGTAAAAGAAAAGGCTCTCCTGTTAAAAGAAAAACTATATTAAATATTGAAAACCAAATCAAGCCCAATGTATATCAGATGGGGATAAAATGAAAGGTTTTAACCATTCAAAGGTAAGTTTATCATTCTGAGCACCTATAATCATCTCTGTTGTACTCTCCGTTTGATAACCAGTTTATCCTCATCCCTCCATTTTGGAAAGAAGTAAATTACTAAAAGCTTATTTCCTGCATAGATCTAACCAATGGATCTTGGCCATCCAGTGCCATTTATAGCCTTCTGCAAACCAGAACATCACAATTTAGAGCCCGAAGGTACTCTGTTCTTTGGTTTGAAATTACAGAATATGTAATCCCATGGTCATGGACGTTGGTGTGCTTCTACAATGTTGACTGATTTGACCTCTCACTTAGATGTACACTAGTTGGAAGATTGTGTTGAAGGCCCCAGGTGTCATTCTATCTGATAGCTGGGCACCATATAAGCTCTTCATCACACTTTGCTATAGCACCCATCTCCTCTGTGTTCTCTTCCTGAGGGTGAGTGTCAAGCAGGGCCATGATATAAGAACTAATTGTTCATAGATTAGACCTAGGGTTTAGTGTGAACCCAAAATCCAACCCTGGATCTGTGGTTTTTTTAAATGTGTGGGTTTTTAAAATCTCTGGGTTTTGGCTCCCTTTAGAGAGTTTCTTATCAATTTATGGTTGAGAGGCTCTCCTGTTAAAATTTTCATTGATTACTTAGCTGGTACTAATTTTTAAAACATTGTTGAGAGAAGACTATTAGGCCAGTGTAGGATAAATACATATTCCGATACTTGAATTATTTACTCATACAGAATACATTCTTACATGGCTGGAGACTATTTGCATATGTAACGGGAGCTGATTTTCAGTGAAAATTTACATTAATATTCACTGGCAATTTCAATCACAGGTCTGTCAGAATAATATATATCTTAATACATCAAAGAGGGCATTGATGGATTAAGTCAATGTTTTTTCACTTAATGCAGACCAATACTCTTGGTATAGTTGTCTTCTGCGTCTTCAAACACCCTGAATTTTCAGTCTTAAATCTTCAGGTTGTATACGAGGTAGAATCCAATTCAACTAGTGGAGCTTCCATATAGGATCCCTCAGCTTTGGCTTTTGGAATGTGCTGTGCATCTTGGAGAGCTAGGATTCAATGTGCCAGTGTTTTCTGGCATTTGACCTGAGATCCAAGGATGTGTTCAGAAACTCAGGCCCATGTGACTTATTTAGTTCTTATCAGCTGGGATAGTCCTTCCTCCTTAGAGTCCTTAAAATTATAGCCAGTCACCATCTGCCCCACCCCCCAACACTTGGATGTGGCTCCCTGGCCCTTCTTCTCCCAACAGACCTGTACTTGTCTCCTCCAAGAAGTGTTTGTTCCCTTTCCCCTCTCCTGACTTGACTTCCTCTTTACCAAATAATTTTCCTCAGTCCCTCTACTTTACCAAAGGAGACTTGATAGTGTGTTGGCTACATTCTTCCTTCTCCCCCCCTCCCTTGACAATTTAATCTCAGCTGAAGAGCCAGTGTAGGATGCCCCCTTCAAGTGATACACTTAGAGAGGACAGTGCTTGGTTTGTTGGTACCAGTCAGGCTCCCTACCACACTGTCTGGCTGCCCTGGCCAGCAGACTGATTGTTCTGCAAACCTGAGATTTTGCCAATCTTGTTGCTTGTCCCCATAGCAAAGGACTCAAGACAGTATTTGTCCTTTTGTGATTAACTAACTTAAATCAGTGTAATTTGAGCTTCCTCCATGTTTCATGATTTCATTGTTTTTAAGTGATGCGTAGCATTCTATTGTGTATAGACTCTAAAGGGTTTTTTGTTTATTTGTTTGTTTCCAACTGATTGAAATTTAGGCTATTTCCAACATCTTGGTATTGTGAACTGTACTGTGATGAGCATGGGGGAGCAAACATCTGTAATCTGTTTCTAATTTCTTTTGTATATATGTTCAGTGATGGTATTGCTGGACAATACAGTATCTCAACTGCCATCTGTTTCAGATATGATAATATTTTCCACAATCTTCCACCTTCCACAATGACTGTATGAATATACAAGTCCAACAGCACTGGATAAGAGTTCCCATCACTCCAGCATTTGTGGTTTTCTCTCTTTTTAAATTGGACTATGGTTATGTGTGTTAGATGGTATTTGTTTTTCTCAGATGACTTGTGAACATGATCATTTCCTCGTGTGTTTTTTAGCTATTAGGGTGTCATCCTTTATAAATTGTCTATACATCTCCTTTGCCCAACTTCTAAAAGAGTTATTTGGATTTTTTTTGTTCCTTTTTCTTGTTGTAGGCTTGTGGAATACTGAAAATCTTAGTAATAAGTCCTTTGTCCATTATATCATTGCTAATGGTATTTTCCGAATCTGTGGGATTTCATTGAACTTTTTTTGTGAAATTTGTCCATGTAGACAGGTGTCTTATCTTTAATCATTCCCATTAATCTGTATTGTCTTCCACGGTGTGTGCTTCCTTTGCAATATCTGGCAGCACATGTATGTCCTGCAGCAAGACCGTTAACTTTGTCCTAATGTTCTTGCTGATGATCCTGACAGCTGTGCGTTTTACTTTTAGATTGCTGATACACCTTGAGTTCATTTTGGTTAATGGGGTGAGGTATGAATCTTGTTTAAATCTTCGACACATGAGCATCCAGTTTTTTAGAACCATTCATTGAACTTGGGGTCCCCTTCCCTTATAAGACTGATTGAGTCTTTGTTGAAAATCATTTGTCCTTATGCAAGTATTTTTTATGCAAGTATTTTTATTTCCGATTTTTGTTTTTGTTTTTGTTTGGGTTATGCTTCATAGGTCCATGCATCTCAGCCTACCGGTGCCAGGCTCTTTTGATAACTCTGGGTGAAGTAGATTTTGAGGTCAGGGAGTACAAGACTATGTTCTTTGTGAGAATTCCTTGATTAGTCTGGGCTTCTCCCTTCTTCCTATGAGGTTGCTTGACAATTAGTTTTTTCTTCTTCACTCTTTTAAAGAACGATGTTGAGATTGGGGCTGCATAGAAAATGTAGATTGCTTTAGGCAGCATTGACATTTCCACAATGTTAAGTCTTCCTATTTTGGTTTCTTGCAATACTGTTCTGCAGTTATTTTATTTTATTTTGGGTACAGGTCTTTTTTCTCTTTGGTTAAGTTTATTTCTAGGTATTTTAAGTTTTGAGTGGCTATTGTGAATGGTATTGTTTCTATTTTTGTAGTTCTCATCACTGGTGAATAGAAATCCATTTCTGCTTATTGATTTTATATCCTGCTACTTTACTAAACTCCTCAATTGTTTCCAACAATCCTATTAGAGACACTCAGGGATTAGCTCTATAGAATCATATCATCTGCAAACAGTGGGAGTTGCATTCATTTGCCCAATAGTTCTCCATTAATCTACTGTTGTTGTCATGGTTCTCGCAAGGACTTCCAGCACCATGTTAAATATGAGTGAGGAAACAGACCTCCTTTTCAGGTTCCCTTATTGAGTGGGCATTTTTTTAACTTTTCCCCATGGAGTGGGATATTGGTTTTTCATATATTGGATATTGGTTTTTCATATATGGCCTTTATTGGATTGAGGAATATCCCTTCTGATCTTATTAAATGTTTTTATTAGGAATTGATGTTGGATGTTGTCAAATATTCTTTTCTGCATCAAATGACATGATCCTATGATTCTTACCTTTTTTTATTTGTGAGATGGATTACATTAATTCTTTTCAAATGTTGAAAGTAATTCCTAATAGACATAGTAAATGCATGCATTAGGAAAAACTGAAAGAGAGAGCAGTTAAAAGGTGGGTTAAGGATAGTTTAAATCATTAAATTGCTGAGCAGATTGAACATATAGGCCAAAATAGACATCAGCATCTCAAAAAATATATTAATGTAGCTATAGAAAATATTATTTTACTTGAAAAATGTCAATGTACATACTATGAAAAGTTTTAATAAATTGGCTTGTGCTTTTGTTATGAGAATTTCTTTTGATAATTAGTTTAAGGTCTGTGTTGTAAACATTAGAAAAAAATACTATGATACCACCGTAATTATATAACATATTAAAATATTAAACAGAAACGGGTTTTTTTGAAAATGCCATATAAACAGATTTTTGTCAAAGTGTTTTTGTTAAAACTTGTGCCCATTGTTCAATCAAAGGAAACAATAAATCCAAGGTTTTCAAGTGTACAAAACTTAGCTTATTTTATGTGAAATGATGGTTCAAGTAATAATCACAAATGCATATATAATGCATTTATATAAGATACATTATACTATAAAAATTATATGTTGATAATTAGCCTTTGATCATGGTGGTTTTATGTATAACATAAATGGTGAAATGTTGCCCAGAACTATATCATCTTTATGAGCATTAGCATATTTGCTCCAACATTTCATTAACTTCAAAAGAGTATATAGTTTGGATTTTATAAATTTGAGTAAACATATATTTTAACATGCTTATGATTTATTTATATGATAAAATTGGAAATAATTCTAGAGATTAGATTGAGAAGTATAGTAAGAAAAATTGGTAGAATCCTAATTTATTGAGAATCCTTAATTATGAACATTACCAAAAGAGATTAAAGTAATACCAGATAGGCACACTTGAAGGAAAACATTTTAAAAACAGATAAGACTATATTGTAAGATATATATATGTATATGTAAAATGGAACAATGAAGCACCCACATCCAGGAAACAATGAAGAAATTAAAAGAAAGAAACCAATTTTTTTGTCAGAAATTCTCATTTACACAAACACAGCAAAGAATATTTAAAATATAGCTTCTCCTAGAGTACTTTCAAAATTTATAAACTGTAAATGAGATTTTATTCATTTTTAAATGTTAAGGGTTATGCATAGTTGAGATATTTCTTATATTTTTCCATGAGATTAACCGGAAAAGCAATAAAAGAATGTGAGACTTTTTATTCCAATACTAAGCATTTAGGATAATTATCAATTTGTAAAATACTGGAGAATACCATGGGTTTGACAATAACAACAGCAACCACAAAATTTCCCACATAGATTGAGCTGTCATTGAGTTTTTCACATCAGTAACAATATGAAAAACCCGTCTTCAAGAGAGTGTGTTTCCAATGAATTAATACATTCCCCTAGCCCTCAGGAACTCTCCCAGTGTGCTTTCCTTGGCAATGGGGGTACTAGAAGCAGAGACTCATGAGTTATACTCCAAGTGGCTAGATAGAGGGGCTCTGAAACAAACCTGTTAGCTTTTTTAGTTGACAATGGTGTGTGCACTCAAATCACAGTACCTATCCTAATCCTGTTCTCACACCTGCACCACCACCAACAATGAATGCCTTCTCTATTTCATCGGTCATGCTTCTTTGACTTCTAGAAACTAGTAAGGCCTCACATTGGTGTTCTCCTTCATCTGGATGATATTTTTGTTCAGTGGAAGACTTGATAATATGTCTAAAATTCATATTAGAATTTATGGTCACTTTTATCCTCCAGAACAAAAAGTTATCATATGCTGTACTGACTCACAAAAAATAAGCCTTTTAGCCTTCCTTATCATATAGCACACATAAATATCTCTCATGATTTTTGGAAATTGTCTTCAAAGTGGTAAAAACTTCTACTTTGATGGTTAACATTTCTAGAAAATTGCATATTGTGTGCCACATTTAATTGTAGTTAAATGTCTTTAGTTAACATTCCTTTAATGTTAAGAGTATTAAGGGAAAAATATCTTTCAGTCGTGAATAGAAACAAGAGAATGATTTAGAAAGCTGTCCCTTTATTTTTAGATTTATTATCTTTGTGTTCTTTAGACTGACTTTCAAATATATATCTCTACATATTTCACAAGAAACATGTCCATGATTTCTTTTGCAGTCACACTGCTCTTGCCCCTTTTACTTCTAAAACAAACTGAGATAAGCTAATAAGTCAAACTTAACCATTGCTAAATCCTTAGGAAGTTTTATTAAAGTATTATGGTTTCCAGGAACAGCACTGAATCAGTATTGCCATAGTCCCTACAGGACAAAGTAAGCATTTTTGTTTTATTTGAAAAGGATGCTTTTCAAAAGTTTCTGGAAACATAAATATTATCTTAAGACAGAGTAATTTTTTTAAGAAATGGGTTCTATATATGTTGTTTGATAGCTTAATGCAACTATTTTGTGCTCTTAATAAAAATTTCTCCTCCCGGAGAGCAAAGCAAATGAACCCAGATGACATTGCATTTTGAAGCTTTTTGTTTTTGGTTTTTTCCTTGGAGGGGGGCATCACTGCCCTCTGGTGGTCTTGGGAGCTACCCAGCGCTGCTCCTAAGAGCCACCGCTGGATTTGAACCGCCAAGCCCACGGGCCACAGCCCCATTTTGAAGCTTTTAAGGTCAAAATCACACCATTATTTTGATATGTATATCAATGCAGTATATAGTGCAGGCAAGCTAGTAGTAGATCTTCTTTTGGAGGGGCATCACTGTCCTCTGGTGGGAGTGGGAGGCCGAGTCTTGCTTCTGGAAAGCTGCTGCTGGATTTAAACCGCCAAGCCAGTGGGCTGCAGTCCCGCACTCAACGACTATGCCACCAAGGCTCAGCCTTAGCTACTTTTTGATAAAGAACATTCCTTAAAATTTTAGAGAAACTTTTGGTTACAAAGCTTCAGTTACTTTAAGACATATCAACGGGAGTTTCTAGTAATTTAACTTAATGTAAGAAGCAGTGACAGTCTGTATTACTTCAAATTTAAATTATGTTTCATCCAGAAACAACAAACTCTTAAATCTGAGCCTCTTCAATTAGTACTAATGTGACAAAAATGACAAAATTAGTCCAAAGGATGTTAAAACTTTGGGAAATAAATCACCCTAGGAAAAAAATTTCCATGGAGTTCAACATTTAGAAAACCAATTCATCTTTTGCATCCACTTTTAATGCAAATGCATGCAAAATTACTAATCAGAATAATGCATTTAATAATTGTGGTCAGATCAAGTTTTATAGTATGAAAGCATCAGCAATGTGACTGGTGAGAGACACACTTCACTTCTTTAGTTACTTAATTCCCAAGTGCTGATAATCAAAGGGCATCAGGGGAAATCAATCTGCTTTAAGACGTAGTGACAATTTACTGCCTACAATCCAAATCAGAAGGAGCAAGAAACCAAAAATAAAACAATAAGAAACCTACTAAAATTGAATCTATATAGTTTGTGAGGCTATCACTCTTCACAAAAGCAGGACACAATTAATAAAGCTTATGAATAAAGTTGAATTTTATCAGCATTATCTCCAGAGTTATTTCCAGATTTATTTCTCTGTGTCATGAGTTAAATTGTCCAACACATCACTACTTGTTGTAGCGATTACTAGCTACCTTGAAGTCTCTTACAATTCATGGGGGCCTTGTAGTAGATAGAAGCACCTCATCAGATGTATCTTCCAAGAACTTCTCAATTAAAGTAGTCATTGAGCCACGAACAATTTTTTGGCACCGAGAAACTCACAGGCTACTTGTTAAAATAAGTGGTCCATTACATTTTTATGATAAATATATTTATGAGCTATCAATGTTCCAGTTATAAATCGATGATAATATGTTCCACTTCCAAATTGTTACTTGACCTTTATTCCTGATTCATCCATAGCTTCCTGAGTCCTTATTTTACTCTTTCTCCATCATCTGAATTGTCTGCCCCTTTTGTCTTATCACACATCATCTGCAAATCTACCTCATGAACAATTGATCTAAAGAGTATAAATTTTCAACTATTTTAGCAAGCTTCTAGATGATCAGAAATCATAAAAATATATGTATTGATTTCCTACAATTCCATACTCTACATTTCAACTTGACCCTGGGTTTTTTACATATCTTATATATGTTCTCATTTCTTATAGTTTTATAAATCTTACCACAAAGTTCATCTCACTCTTCAAACTGTCAATATCATATCCATTGTTTTAAGTGCCATCAAATCAGCTTTTACTCAGTGTAACACCAGTGTAACAACAGAAAAACAAGACAAACCAAAAGACCCCCAAGGTTTGAATCCATTACAGCAGTCACTGTGTCTACCTATATCATTGGATCATCTTTTTCACTAACATAATATACTGCATTTAATATCCTTTTCCAGGAGTTTTTACAAACTTAACTATTGTTGCCCTTCCTTGTAGCATGCTCACCTTTGTTTCTAAGGAGAATTCTAGTTGTACTTCATTCTAGTCAGAATCATATATTTTAGCAGTCCACAGATATTCCAATACCAACAAAATTAAAATATAGCCATTCTTTTGCAATCATGTTTATTCTTTAACCAGTGTTTGAAAATGTCATGGTTTGGGATAGGCTCACCATCGTCCTTAAAGTGACATCTTATATACTTCGAAGAGGTGTTTTGCAGCAGATTTTTCACATGCAATACTACTGAGGATAGTACCCATTAATAACAGCTCTGCAGGCATACACCGGCAAGGGACTGCCAGAAGTTCAGGCTGAATAGAGAAGAAGACCTGAGAAAAGGGATATTACTATTGATGTCAGGTTAATCTTGGATTAGAATCGAGAATACCAGAAAGAGGTTTAATTGTGTTTCATTGACTATCCAAAGACCTTCAACTGTGTGGAGTACAATAAACTCTAAACAACCTTGAGAAGAATGGGAATTCAAGAACACTTCATTGTGCTCATTCAGAACTTATACATGAATCAAGAGACAGTTATGTGAACAGAACAATGGAATATTGTATGTTTTAAAGTCTGCAAAGGTGTGCATCAAGGTTATATCCTCTCACCATATTTGTTCAATTTATATTCTGAGCAAATCATCAGAGAAGATGTATTAAATGAACAAGAGTGTGACATCAAGACTGAAGGAAGGTTTTTTAATAACCTGGGATATACAGATGATACAGCCATACTTGCTGAAAATGATGGGGAAGTGAAGCCCTTACTAATGAAGACCCAGGATTATAGCCTTCAGTATGAATTATAACCCAATGAAAGAAAATCAGAATGCCCACAAAGAGACCAATAAACATCACGATAAATGAGAAAACTTAAAGTTGTCAAGGATTTTTTCTTGCATCCACAATCAATGATCATGGAAGCAGCAGTCGAGGGATCAAAAGATGTATTATGTTAGGTAGATCGACTGCACGAGACCTTTTTATATTATTGAAGAAGGATGGTATTTTGAGGATGAAATTGCAGCCAACTCATGGACTTCTCCACTGCATGTGCACATGGAAATAAAGACGATTGGAGAAGAACCAATGCATTTAAATCATGGTGCTGGAGAAGAATATTGAAAGTACTATGAACTTCTAAAAGGACAAACAGGTTTGTCTTGGAAGAAATAAGGACAGAGTAGAGTGTTCCTTAGAGGCAAGGCTGGCTAGACTTTGTCTTATATGATTTGGGAATATTGTCAAGAGAAGAAGGATATCATGTTTAGTAAATTGGAAAGGTAGTAAAAAAGAGGCAGGTCCTCAACGAGATGGATTGACCCAGTGGAAGCATCAAAGGGCTGAAGCATAGGGACAATTGTGGGCATGGGTAGGACCAGGGAATGTTTTACTCTGTTGGGCATAGGCTGCTTTTGTTTGAGCTTAATTGATGACACTTAACAATGACAACAATGACAGCATCATTAATAACAGCTTTATTAACCTTCTCCCATGCTACCTCTTAATAAATATATTTGTACCATGGAAAGTAAGTGTGGCAGTCATGTGCTTATGTTAATTTTATGATTGAAATGTAGGGGTGGAGTCTAGTCTGTTAATCTGGAGATAGCCATGATCAGGCCTCTGTGTGGGCATGGTTTCACCTGAGACTCCTGGGAAATCTCACAATATTTCCCTCATGAAGATGAGAAGCTATCTTCCCCAGTTGTTGGGAGTTAGTTTTAACGACGAGTAATCATGGACAGGACAAGCTGGCAGTGTTCAAGAAGCTGGAGGAACCAGGGGAGAGACCACACAGCTTTGCCCTGATGGAGCAGACCTCTGAAGCTGGGACGGCCAGATGGAGACCTCTGCCAACGATGGGTTGCTTCTGCTGGAGGCGAGGTGCCCTGCCAGCACCGGAATTCTGCACCCACTGACCTGTGATTTCATGAGTCAGAATAACACTTTATTGACTGATTTCGGGCATATGAGTTAATACGGACTTATGACTTTGAACTGGACTTGGCTGGGATGCTTTCTCCATGTCCCATTCCTTTTGTATATACACCTTTTCCTTATACCTATATGCGTGTCTCTGAAATTTGTTCCTCTAGTCTACCCGGACTAACCCAGTAAGTTTATAATTCTGTAGAGCTATTTTTATCTTTCCTTAAGAAAATCTTTTGGCAATGAATGGAATGAGCTGGTAGCATAAATTTTTTGCATTGCTTTTGTTTTTATGTATAAGTTGGGGTGGGGGACTTCAGAACTTTGCTTTGATATCTAATTAAGAGTGTTTTGCTGTAGAACATAGATATTCAAGCTAAAAACAAAAAAATATCTAGTACCGAGTCACTGAACTTTTAAGCACACACAAATTATTCTATACCACATCCGCTATTGTGGACATGAGTCTAATGAAGATCTAATTAATTCCTCATTAGATCAGAGGATATACATATAATAATAATCCATGTATTTACTATTTGCACATACATAGTAGCTAAAAATAAGGCTTTGCATTTGTAAATTACTAATAAAATTCTGAGTTGATTTTATTCCCTCTTTACACCAATGACTAAACTGAAATTTAAGATGTAATTTATTTGACTCTATACCTAGGAGTGAAAGGAAAGTTAGTCTTTTGTCTCTGCACTTTTCACTAAAACTCACATACTGGTGGATTGAGGAAAGAAATATTAAAAAGATATTTGCTTATTTGCAATTGTCTTCTGTCTTTGATTTGCTTCATTCTCCCTTGCTCCAGATGAGTAGAGATCAATAGCTACACTCAGAGGCCTGCTCCTCTGCTTTTAAGGAATCAATGGCTACTCTCCAAAATAGAATGTACAAGATTATTGTCTGTGGATTCCATTATGCCAACTGATAATTATATTTCAGAGCTGAGATCCTCTGACTCCTACCCAGTCACCTATTCTTTCTATGTGTCACGAGTAAGACATTTATTTTCATAATGCCTTTGCTTCCTGTATGCTCTATAATAGTTATGTATATTTGGAGTGCCCAAAAATAAAATGTAGA
Organism: Nesogale talazaci; assembly: GCA_004026705.1. NCBI lineage: Eukaryota > Metazoa > Chordata > Mammalia > Afrosoricida > Tenrecidae > Nesogale > Nesogale talazaci. The sequence continues at coordinate 12,569 of PVJH01001195.1, read as the reverse complement.
AATATTATGTGAGACTTACCTATATACTTTAAGGTTAGTATTTTATAGTATATTTATTATCTCACAATTATATGCAATTAGGTTAATGGATTCTAATTTAAGGTTCTGGATTTTTGTGTTTTGCTAGTACTTCTTGCTAGGAATTATTTTAACGCTCATCAGGGAAAATAAGTCTAGTGAAAATGGGTGACACTAGTGATTTTTTTTGTTGTTATAAGGTGCTATCAAGTCAGTTCTGACTCATATGGCCTCTATTTACAGCAAAAGAAAACAGTGCCCGATTCTACAGCATCCTCACAAGCATTACTTTTTTCTAGTATATTCTTGTAGCCAGTATGTCATTCCAGTATGTCCATTTCTTCGGTGCAGCGGGGTGAGGTGGGGGGAATGTTCTTTTTAGTGGATCCACTACCATTTATGAGGTCCTTCTCTGGGATTGTACTCTCCTGATTCCATAGCCAATCAATAAGAGACCAAGTCTTACCAGCCTCACTTTTAAGGATCATTCTGGCTGTAGTTGGTCCAAGATAAATTTGCCTTTTCTTCTAGAAGTTCATAGTACAGTCAATATTCCCTACCAACACCATAAATCAGTACATCAGTTCTCCTTTGGTCTTCCTTATGCTTTGTCCTTCTTTCTCATGTATATGAAGCAAAGAAAAACACTAAATTGAGTGAGACTTGACTAAAGTTAATGGTGCAATATTAGGGGTTTCAAGGTGTTTTTTTTTTCACTTCATTGTTTTGTTCTATTTTTTGTTATTGTTGTTTTATTGGGGCTCATAAAATTCTTATCACAATCCATACCCATTGCATGCAAAGCACACTTGTACATTTGTTGTCATCATCCTTTTGAAAACATTTTCTTTCTACTTAAGGTAGATCCTAATTTTTCCAACCCCTACCTGCTCCCCTCTCCCTCATGGACCCTTGCTAATTTATAAATTATTTTTATTTTGTCATAGTGTATGCTGTCCAATGTTTTCCTTTGCAGAATATTAGGCTTTAGTAGTCTCCAGAGGTCTACTGCAGCACATTTGCCAAATGTAATGTCACTTTATTGTTTGATTGCTACTCCCATGTGTGAATTACATCCAAATAAAAAGATGCCCTTGATAATTTCATTTTTTATCTCGATGATGATGTTGCTTATTAGACCAACTGTGAGGATTTTTCTTTTCCTTATGAGGCATAATTCATGTTGAAAACTATAGCTTTAGTTTTTATCAACTTGTATTCTATATCATCTTCATTTTCATTATCAATGCTGAGTTATCTCGATATTGCAGGTTGTTAATAATCTTCCTCCATTCTGATACCAAGTTCTCCTTCAAGTAATACAACTCCTGATATCTTTTGCTCAGTTTACAGATTGAATGGCTATGGTATAAGGATATCTTTCTGATGCATACCTTTCATTGTTTCTTTTTACCAGCTTTCTATTGCATGCTGTATAATTTCCACATCAGTGCCAATAAGTATTCTGCAATTTCCACTCTTTGGACTAATGTCCATTATTTGTGATGATGGACACAGTCAAAAGTTTTACACCTTTGTGTAAAACTACCTTTAAAGGTAGCTAATTTTTCTTATATTTTATACCTTGTGCCATAATCTGACATGAACATGGATATTTTTGTAAAAATTGCTGAAGATAATTGAAACATTTTTCAAGTATTTCAATACCAGGGACCTTCCAGAAATATTAGCTGGATTCAGAAGATATGGAATAAGAGATGTCATTTTTGATGTGCCACAGGATTCATCTTTGGAATCCAACTTGTATTTCTGGAAGTTTCCCGACATCGTCCTACTGCAACCTTTTATGTTCAGCAAATTTTACTTGCTTACTATTATCCTGAGACTGACAGTGTTGTATTTCATGGAATGTTCTTTTTGGTGATGAAAGTGACACTATTGTTCTTCCATTTTTATTCCCACCATCATAGACCACATGATTTTTAAAAATAAAATGGCTAGTGCCTGTCCATTTCAACTCGTTAATGCCTAGAATATCAATATGCAAGTGTCTCATTCATTTTTGACAACTATTAATTTTACATACTTGCTACATTTTATATTTCAATTACTAATGAATGTTGCAGCTGTTTATTCTAGTTTTGAACCCTACGACATCAGCAAATGAATGTCCCTAAGTTTTTCTCCATCCGAATTATTAAGATCAACTCAACTTTGAGTGGTCAGCTCTTGAGTACCTCTCAATATTAGGGGCTCTGTTTCTGGCACTGTTTCCTGACGATTTTCCTCTGCTTTCCATAACTTTGTTACTGGCCAAATTTATGGGAAATAGAATGGCAAGTCCTTTTATTAAGTCCATCTTGGTCTGAAATACCATGAAAGCCATCCTCTGAAGGTATTATTTGAAGAGGCACATCTTGTAGAATTGCACCAATACAGGCTGAGTCCCAGTGGCGTAGTGGTTGTGTGCAGGATTGTGACCCACAGGGTTGGCGGTTCATATCCAGCTGCAGCTCTCCAGGAGCAGGTCTGGGCCTTCCACTCCTACGAAGGGACAGTGATGCTCATAAAAAAAAAGAATTGCACCAATACACAAACTACTAAATAGGAAAAGATGAGAGACAAATGTGGTAGTATCAATCTTTAAACTCAGGATTTTATTGTGGTTTTATTTTCAAAATCTGTGATAAAAATGTTAAATAATAATACATTTAAATATTTCATATTGATAAATTCCAGGTTAAATATTTACTTAACAATCATAAAGTTAATATTCAAATAATAAGCACAGTTTTTAAATATCCTCTAAGCACATCTTAGTCAACCAATTTGAAAATCCTGCTCTGAAAAATTTTGCTGATAAAAAAACCTTTGATTGTTAGAAAACACTATCTGTTAATTTTAGTGTTAAGTAAATTGTATGTTAGCATACTCATTATAGTTATCAATGTTTAATGATTTAAGTTAGATTGAAACTGTTCAATTCTTTTATAGTTACTAATTTTAATTCATCACAACTTTATTCTATAAAATGAATAGGAGAGTAAGATAGCATATGATGCCTATTAATTATAAGTTTTAAATGTCTAGCTCACAACATGAAGACTATAAATCATTTTAATTTTCTCATATAGTTTCTATACAAAACATACAAAATGAGTAGAATTGTATGCACATCTCTGGAGATGAAAAGGAATAATACTGCCAGTCAGAAAGAATAAGGAACTAAAGAAAGGTAGGAAGGGGAAAAAAAAGTAGAAAAAAGAAAGATCACTGCCCATGTAACCTTTAATAACAGTATGGGGTAAAACTGAGAATGATGGCTTTCTCATTTCCCTCCAGTATAATCTCCCCATTGAAAGTTCACTCTGTTTCGTGTGAATAATGTATGTGGGTTGACATTCCAGGAAAGGAAGAAGTAACATGAGGCATAGTTTAATAAGTTTTAAGTGAACACTAACATTTCCCAATATGTCAGAGAAGAGGAAGTTGAGTTTGTCTGAATTACAATAATAAATTTCTTAAAATATCTGTACTTGGTTCAAGTGGATCCAATATTTTGCCTTTTGTTTAAAAATAAAAGATATTGAATACTAATTTTAATATCTATATTTTAAATTAGCATTCTGCCAAGTTTAGATTTTGTGCTTTTAACAACAACTGCCTCATTTACACAGACCATTTAAATATTCTCCAGTGATATGATAAATTAACAGCATGAAAGACAAATGGAAACAGGATTGTTTCTATCATTGAAGATCCAACAGAAAATAGTGATATGACTCTTTGCCTATCAAACACTAAAGCCAAGAGGATAAACAAAGATAATATTCCAAGGAACTGAATTTACATTTTTTCAATATTTAAATCTTTGTACACAATTTTGGATGTGTTAATACTTGTTTTCAGTCAGCTTGCAATTTTAAGAGTATGCATTTGATAAATTTTATTCTAACTTGTTAGACAGCCTAACGCATTTCCTATGTATTGCAAAGTCAGTTTCCTATATTTACTAAAATATTATTACCTTTATTGTGATAACATTGTATTTCTAACATTATATAACTGAACACATATACTTTGGGGCTAATGGATATTTTAACAATATCACAGCCTCCAATACATGAATATATAAATAAATTGACTGGTTTATATCTACATTATTCTGTTCATTGTGTAAATATCTTTGATTGCTTCCATGGGATACAATTTAATTATTACCTTCCAAACATTACCTATTTAAATAGCCTTGTTGTGAGGTCACATGAAGATGTGAACAGTAGGCTTTTTCCTAGTTGTAAACGGTCACTGTCACTACCACCAGCTCAGTTTCCACTCTGAGCAGCCTTGCACGTCAGAGCAGGGCAGTGTCTTTGGGGTCCAGAAATGGTCTTCCATGTTTTCTCCTATAACTGCTGTGAAGTGAATGCACAATGAGCACGCTTCTTAGTTCAGTTTTTCTCCTTCGAGCATCAGCATAAAAGACAATTTTTAGAGACTTAAGGTTTCAGAAATTGTATGAATTAGGATTGCCTTGGTAAATAAGAAACATGTCAGTATAAGTCTATGAAAATTTTTGAAAATAATATTCATTCACAAGTGGATTTAAATTTAGGTTTAAAATATTTTTGTTGTAATTATGTCATATAATTTTTAGACATTTCTTTTATTTTCTGATAAATTCCTGCCATTAATCAAAATGGAATTAATATTTTTATATTGAAGACTAATTAATGCTAATACATTTTTCATAATATTAGGGTTCAGTATATTTTACTAAATTATTATGGAAAATGGAATATGCAGGGTAAGGATTCAAGAATTCATGGGAAAATACAATTAAAATGAAATAAAATTTATCCATAAAATATTGGAAGCCCATTCATAAAAACATAAAGACAAATATATATTATGCATATACTATAAATATATATGTGCAAAAATATGTGTTGTTGCTATGGCTAAGTGATATTGAATGTGCTGTGACCCATAGGCACCAATCCTATTTATCCCTGGGTAAAACAATTATAGGGCTCATGTGCCATCTTCACATTGCTTATTTATGACCCAAGGTTGTAGCTGTTGGGTCAGCCCTTCTTGCCGAAGGTCTTCCTCTCTTTCACTGATCATCTTCTTTGCCAAGAATGATGTCTTTTTCGAGAGACTGATCTCTCCTGGATGTATATTGCAAGTCACCATCCTCACTTCTATGGAGAATTCTCTATGTACATCTTCCAGGGAAGATTTTTTTTTTTATTTTTCTGACAGACTATAGTGCTTTGAATACTCTTCCCCAATACCTTCACTCATTTTCATCAATTATTCTCAACCCCTCTTTATTCCTTTTTCAGCTTTCACATGCATGTGAGGAGAGTGAAAATTCTACATGTTGGGAAAGAAACGCCTGAAGCCTCTAAGGGGCACCCTTGCTCTTTCAGACTTATGTGGCAGAGGGGTCCAAGTGCCAGCCAGCCATTGCTGTCTCCGCTGTTGATTCCAAGAGAAGTAGTGGTTGTGAATCCCAGTGAAATGAAATATGTCATAATGAAACTTTTTGTACATTACCTTGATGCTGTCTAATAATCCACTTTGAAGAATTTATGTTTTCTGTACAATGACAGTAATCCAAACTGAAGGCAGTAATCTTTGATCTTCATTTCACGTCTTCTTGCCTTTTAAGAAGCAAAGTATACTACTTCATTTTGCAGATTGTTGAGTGCCACATTCTTCTTTCTATAATCCAAGTACTCAAATTTATTCAAAATAGAGGTCAAGTACATGTGGTGAAAGGATATAACGCCCCTGCACACCTTTCCTGGTTTGAAATTATACAGTGTTCTCTTCATGTGTCCAAAGGACTGCCTCCTGCTCTATATGTAGGTTCCAAACTAACAGAGTTAAGGGCTCTGAAAGTCTCATTCGTCTCAGTGTTATCCAGAGTATTATGATACACCCATTTGAATTTATTGTGAATGAGAAATTAAGTACATCTAAGCATTTTTCTTGTATTTCTCTGGTAGCAGGTAAGATTCCTTGTCCTCGTCTGAATCTGGTTTGAGTTGCTGGCAGCATTTTGGGTCAATGCACTGCTGCAATCAATTTTTACACTATCTTATGCAGAAATCTTAATTGCATCTGATATTAATAAAGTTGATTGATACTTTATCCTGTTTCATCAAGATAGGCAAAGCATCTGAATAGGTAAAATATGAATATTTCATAGTCATCTGTTCAGGTAACTGCCTCACAAAATTTCTTGACAGAGAATAGTGATTGCTTCAAACATTGGATCAATTTGAAACATTGGTATTCCATCAATTTGTAAAGCCTTTTTAAAAAAATACTGTCTTGATCTCAGCTTAGACGCCTTCCTTCAATTCCATCAGTTCTTGATCATAAACTACCTCTTGCAATGGTTGTATGTCCACTGGTTCTTGAAGGTACAAGGATTCTGTGTGCTTATTCCATCTTCTTTGGACGTCTCTTACATCGTTAAATATTTCTTCCAAGTAATCCTTTAATATTACAACTCAAACTTTAAATGATCTCTTCATTTATGTTGTGCCTACTCTTTCTTTCAGTTTTACCCTAAATATCTGCATATTTCATTATAATATTTTATCTTCTTTGTACTTTTCTATTTCTATAATATAGACATGAATATATACATATACATGACAGGATACATACAAAATGTATAGTTGTGTGTCAGACTTGTATCCACTAACCATAATTATTTAATCTGTATGCTCAGCAATTAGAATGAACTAGCTTAGATGAGGAGAATGCAGCTTCGGGATTGGAGGAAGGATTACTTACAACCTGGGGTATATACATAAGACACCTCTGCTTGCTGACAGTGAGGAAAACTAGAATAATTTGCTGATAAGGATGAAAAGATGCAGCCTTCAGTACAGATTACAACTTATTGTCAAGAATATCAAAATCTTCACAGACTTCACAAAATCTTCACTTTCCCAGTACCCTAACTGGACCAGTAAAGTAGCTTTGTAGTCACAGGTGAAAATTGTCAAGGATTTTGTCTTGTTTGGATCCATAATCAATGCTGATGGAAGCAAGTCAAGAGATCAAGGAAGCACTACTTTGGGTAGGACTGTTGCACCAGAACTTTTAAATAGTGCTCGAAAGCAAGAGTCTTACTTTGTGAACTAAGGTGCACCCAATTCCATGCATGGTACTTCACAATCACATCCCATGCGTGAGTACAGGCAGAGTTCTCCGTAGTGTTAAGAACTGGGGTATTTCTCACATAATTTGGACCAAATTTTAGAAGATATCAGTCCCTGGAGAAGGACCTCATATTTAGTTATATAACAGGACAGTGAAAAGGGAGATTTTCAACAAGAAGATTGGACAGAGGCTGCATCAATGGGCTCAAAAATAAGAACAATTGTGAGAATTACACAAGAATGCCCAGTGTTTGGTTCTGTCATTCATAAGGTTGAACTGTAGTTCCTAGGGGTCTGAAATTCATAGGGTTGGTATGAATTGAAACCAAATATCGATATCACTTAAGAATAATATCAAAATAGTTGAAGAGTGTTGTGCTAGAACTCATTAACTTGTGGTTAGCATCCCATTGCTAAACCATTAACACTACCAAGGATCCTTTATATTTTCTTCAAATATAGAAATGGAATTTAAAAATAGGAGCCAAATAGATTTGAGCACTTTATAATTTTATAGCAATATCTCTGAAGTATCTCAGTTATGAAGCACATATGAGCATTTTCAAATCAATACAGCAGTGTCTTCAGTTACTTGGTACCTCATCAAACTCTTTATTTTTAGGTAATTAGAAATTGTTGTGCACTTTAATTATTTTGGTTCTTTTTCTTATAGAATCCTGTATTTTTTGTTTACTCAAATTTACATTTGGTTTCATATGGACTTTATTATCATGCTATTTGATTTCGAAATAATTTAATATTAGCTGTATTGTATATTTTTAACTTTGTTTATCATATTGCTAATATGACTTTTTGATAGGGGGTCTAAACTAATATCCATTTACTGAAATGACAGGAGAGTTATATCTCAGTTCTGATATTTAATATTGTATTTATACTTTATATAGCCACAAAGTGTTTTACTTGAAACCTGTAGATTATTTGCTTTTTCAACGTTTTTTACTTATAGTCAAGAAGGCATTTATGTTTAATTAGTGGTTTCTTTTATCTCATATTAGTGTGTAATAAACTCAGACTCCTCATTTCTTTGACACTATCTAGTGCTTTTGCACAATAAAAGATAATAAAATGAGTTCGTGTTCTCAGATTCTCAGTATCTGCTTAAATTTTTCAATTGATCTTTACTATTTTAAATGATATCTACATATCAGATATGTAATTTCCAGATCTTACAGGATATCAGCCAACTAATTTTATTTTCCAAATTTTCTTCCTCCTTTCTCTGTTTTTGTTTTGATCATTATCTAAATTCTCATGCTTTTATAATTTACATTATTTTTTGAACAGTGATTATGTCCAAAATAATTTTCTTATCTATAAAGTTATTTATATTCCAATGGATATTAGGTCTCTACCAATGCTGTTGAAGTTGGTTTTCTAAAATTTTATGTGAAATGTACATGTTTACTCAGTTTGAAAGTAGTCAGATCATTTTCCATTCTAGATTCTATTTCAAAATTGATGAAATATTTCTTGAAAAATTTTTTTTCCTATTGACATTATCTGAATTGGGAATGTTTCTTAAGACTTTATGCTCAGAAGTTCCATGTGTAGGTTAGGTTTAGACTACTTGTAAAACCAGTGAAAAAATGATTAGCTTTGAGCTTATCAGAACTTGTTAAAAAGTTCTTTCAGTTCTATTGATAAATAACCAAATGGCATTTTATTCCCTTGTAAGACTGAGTCAGAAGGCACTGAAGTCCATTCGCATGGGTCAGCAAACCCAACATGTTGCATTAAATGCCCAAAGACACCCATTTATCAGCCAGTCTCTTGTACAAAAGTAATTCTTTTATCTACCTTTTGGGTTGGCAAAATCCTTTACTGTTCCATGTTTTAGCTCCCGATTCTGATGCTGCTGCTCTGGAGTTGGTACTGCCTTCTGGTCCAGGAGGTTCACTGCACAGGGATCCCAGGACCAGAGGATGTGCTCCATGCCTGGCTTTTGCCTTCTTCCCCTGCTTCTAAGAGGGAGCATTTTAGACGAAGTAGGATAATATTGCAGGGATTTTAGTTCACTACTGACAGCCAAATCTGAGCAGTAACTCCCCTTACTTTCTTACCAGATGCTTGCAGGAAAAGGCCATTTGGTGAGATTGAGAAACTTTGGCTGAAAGGTCTGTGGATCTTAAGGAGAAAGTTGGGGGTTTCTGCTTATGTAAATAGTTACAATCTTGAAAACCCAAAGGGGCAGTTCTTTCCAGTTGTACAGAGACAGTATGAGTTGACACTGACTAATCTGTAATGCATTTGGTTTGGTTTATTTAGAGATGTTGGCTAGAAAGGACACCATAAATCATTCAAAGCTACAGCATCATGTATGTTCAAATCCTGTCAACTGATTAAGTCAAAGCTAATATACAACTTGCCATCCGTGCGACTTTCTTTCTAACCTTTGCACTGGAAAAATGTCTTGTTTGGGTGCTTGCTATATTTAGTTCTTGAATATCCTTTACAATTTTAAAATGAAAAATGAAAAGATATTCATAGACTTCAAGAACTTTGCTATTACATCATTACTGACCAAAAAGTGAGTGCTGGTTCAAGGTGTATCCATAGGCACCTTGTAAATAATATCTGTGATCTGCTTCTGACAAGTCATTGCCCAAAAACCCTAGTGAAGGGAGCTACTGCACAGATGGTTGCCATGAATTGACATAGAGGTAATTCACAGCAACCATCACCAATTAAGAATAATAAAGACAACTATGTAATAACTATTATTCCTAGAAGAGGCACTAAGTGTGAAAAAGAAAGCAACAGGGGTTCTGGTCAAGATGGTACCAAGTGCAATTCACAATTGCAAAGAGTTGGAAGCAATCTAAATTTCCATCAGTAGATGAGTGAATTAGTAAACTCTGGCGCATACACACAATGAAGTACTATGCATTACTCAAAAGCACTGGTGAGCACATGGAACACGTATTTCATGGGAAGAGTTAGAGGAAATTATGTTAAACAAAGTTAGTCAATCACAAAAGGAGAAGTACAGTGTGAGTCCCTGTGGTAAGTGTAATCAACCAGGTGAGTATAGAAGAGAAGCCTCCTTTAACATAACATTTTGGGTTGAGATATAAGGAAATAGGAGGGTGTTGGACCAAACCCAAGGAGATACAAGTTGGTCCAACACAGTAAAAGGAAATGGATGGAGGGGAGAGAGAAAAAAAGGGATTTGAAAGTGAAATGATAATAGAGGGAGCAGGGCACTAATCCACCCAGGGGAAGGGTACTGGTCTTGTCTCCACAGAATCTGGAATGGGTATGCAGACTACCATGAAGCACCAAACCATGAGGACAGCATGGCCACATGGCAAGATACATGAAAAAAAAAAAGGGCTGGTAACACCCAGAACCAGACTAACCTCCTTCTTGGAAGTGGGTGTGGTAGAGAGGAGGTTGGGGATGGACCAGCATGCCACACCCACATGGAGGCAGATGGAGAGGGAGGAAGAGGAAGAGAGCAGGACTGGAACCCACGCTGACCCACTATGCTTAGGTAAATACCTCCCTGCAGGAAGCTAATGGTATACAGAGGGAACTGGGAAAATTACAATAGGACTGATTATGATGTCTTCGTGCTGAAGCAGACTGTGGCAGAGGACATTTCAGGGTCACATGGTGGGGAAACAACACTGTCTGAATCAAAATGGAGCGAATCAAGAAGGGAGCATACATGGATGGACAGTCGGGATGAGAGAATGACAGGGGACGTGAGGGAGGGAGAGATGGGTATAGGAAGAGGTGAGGACAGACTCAGGGGTGCAAGTGGTCCAGAATTATTGATGAGGAGGATGTGGGAGACCTGTTAGGTTTGGGGCAGGGTAATATAGCTGAGAGAAGGACTGAAATCCAAATGAAGGCTAAGCCTGATAGTAAGACAAGAGGAAAGTAAAAGGAAATAGAGGAAAGAAATAGGAGTTAAAGGGCATTTATAGAGTCTAAATATAAGCATGCACATATGTAAATATATTATTTATGATGATGAGGAAATAAATCTATGTCCCTATATTGATAGGTATAGTACAAAGGTAGCAGATGCACCTTGGACCTCTACTCAAGTACTTCTTCAATGCAAGAAAAATAGTTAGAACACTTATATTTTTTTAAACTCATATTCCATGATGGCCACCTGCCTGACATGATCACTGAAGATGGGGTGAAGAAAGCCGATGGTGCTCAGCTATCAAAAGAGACATTATCTGGGAACTTAAATGTCTGGAGATAAACAAATGGTTATCTAGCTTACAAGCAACCAAGTCCACATGAAAAAAGCACACCAGCCTGTGGTTATGAGATGTCGTACACTCATGTCTCAGGCATCAAAGAGGAAAAAAAAATATCACTCTGTGCTCACCTTCCTGATATGATCACTCAGCACAGATAGGACCAGGAGCAAGAGTGTTGAAGAAAGCTGATGGTCCCAACTATCAAAAGATATTGCATCTGAGATCTTAAAGGCCTGAAGGTAAACAAGTGGCCATTTAGCTCAGGAACTTATTAATAAAGCTCACTAGGAAAGAAGCACACCAGTCTGTGTGATCATGAGCTGTAGAAGGAGTGCAATATCAGGCATCAACGAACAAAAATCATATCATTGTGTACCCACTCTCCCAATACGATCTCTGAAGACAAATGGGTGCATGAGCAAACATGGAGAAGAAAGCTGGTGGTGTTCAGCTACCAAAAAATAAAGTGCCTGGCATCTTAAGGCTTAAAGGCAAGCAAGTGGTCATATACCACAGAAGCAACAAAGCCCACAGGGAAGAAACACACTAGCCTGTGTGATCACTAGGTGTCTAAGGAAGCAGGTATCAGGCATCAAAGAACAAAAAAACAAACCCTTGTGAATGACGGGGTGTGCAGAGTGGAGACCCAAAGCTGATTTGTGGACAATTGAACATCCCCTTACAGAAGGGTAGGGGGTGGGGAGGAAAGGAGCCAGTCAGGGTGTAATGTAGCAACAATGAAACACACAAATTACTTCTAGGTCTTAAATACATCCTCCTCCCAACAATCATTGTCCCAATTTTGCCTTACAAATCCAGCTGACTGGAAGAAGCACACTGGTACAGATGGGAACTGGAAATACAGGGAATTCAGGACAGAGGAACTGCTCAGAACCAGTGGTAAGAGTGGAGATACCCGAAGGGTGGAGGGAAGGTGAGGTAGAAAGAGGGAGTCAACTGCAAGGATCTACATATAACCTCCTATCTGGAAGACAGACAGTGGAGGAGTGGGCAACGGGAGATGTTAGGTAGTGTGAGATATGACAATGTAATAATAATTTATAAATTACCAAGGATTCATGAGGGAGGAAATGATGATGGCAGCAGGGGTACGAAAGATATCTGTAAATATTGTGATAAGCATTGTACAAAT